>JAHBCN010002271.1:0-94574 GCA_019359885.1 Listronotus oregonensis
GGCACCGATATTTTATTTAATTTTTTGGTCCAATAATTGTACCCATTCGAATCTACTTAAAACTTTAAATAAAATTTAATCTTTATTTAATTGAAAAAAAAAATGCCTCCTTTATCTGGGTGTTATGTATCTGACAGGACGCTTAACATTTCTCCTATGCTACTATGTGTATAGCTCATCGTTTAAATATTTTTATTATCGATTTAAATATTAATATCAATAATGTTTTAAAGACAGTTACTAGTTCATAATGATCTTGAGAAAATTTAAATTATAATTTTAACCTATTTTTTTATATAGTTTATTTAGTATTAAACTTTTAAATCATTTCTCTTATTAAGCTATCTACTTATTCTAGACGCAAAGCCATTCTTATTTAAATTATGGTATTTACCCATTTATTTACTACTTTAAGATATGATTAAATTAAAGTCTAAACATTAATTAAACTGAAAAAAAAGAAACTATATAAAAAAATATTTCATATTAAAAATATCATAAAAGTTTTCTCAAGATCATTCTGAACGAGTAACTGACAATATAAATTAATAATATTATTATTTAAATCTAAATGTACATAGAAGCATAGAAGATCGAGAAATGTTAAGCGTTCTGCCAGTTATATAACACCAAAGATAATACTACTACGAATAGATGGTTCATTTAAATGGGGCGTTTTGAATCAGTTCGGAGATATCAATGCTTCCGTAAATGCGAATAAAATTAAGTCGGTAACCCCTGCCCCAGCGAATCGAAGTATGAAACCATGTGCGACATTGTCAATGTCTGTCGCTTGTACCTTATTCGGAACACGAAGTAGCGAAAGCGGGCGGCTAAACGAATTGTATAATTTCAAATAGTCATATTCGCCGGCAACACTGTTTAACTTTAGTTCAAGGATAGCGAGAAAATCTCTCGATGGACATCGGCTCGCGTTAGCCAAAGTCCATTAGGGGTATCAAAAATATAGCATTGAATGGTTCATCTTATCCGTAGTAGTATTATCTTTAATAACACCCAGATAGAGGAGGCACTTTTTTTTTCAATTAAATAAAGTTAAATTTTATTTCAGTTAAAGTTTTAAGTGGATAGGTATGGGTGCAGTTATTGGACCAAAAAAAATAATTAAAATATCCGTGCCACTAGGTTATCCCCCATTGCCTCGAGGCACATGTGTATTAGTTTGTTTCATTCAATAAATAGAACATTTTGAATTAATTTTTAAATGGCTCGGAGCTGGTATACTTACTTATACCAATAAAATATTATTAGCGAAATTTTTAATGACCAAAATTACTTTTTAGCTTATATCTCCTTTAATACTTATTTTATTAAAAATGTGTATATAACTATTTTTACAGAGCTAACCAAAAGGCATATTTTTTGATCATTACATTTTTTCGTAACTCTTCAAGTTTTTAAGATATTTGAGTTTTTATTTTAAATTTAAATCGTTAATATCTCAAAAACTAAAAGGGGATATTAAATAAAAAAACTGACGTAGCTTTGTTAGACCATTAATTTTGACTATAAACCATTTTTTGCCTAAAATCAGTAGTTTTCTAGTTATATTAAAAAATATATATATTTGCATTTTTTTTAAAGGTAAAAAAGAATACAATTTAAACCCGCCGAGCCGAGACAGCAGTGGGGCTTTGAATTGACTATAGTTTTTATTAATATAAAAAAATGCTTCATGCGGTTTTCTTATAGGCTTGGTTTTTTGCGGTGGCCTCCCGGACTATTTTAGCAAGCGAGTTGCTTTATTTTAGTGTCCGACCGAAAGTTCGGTTTCGGTTTCGGCCGAGTCTCGGCCAAAAACCAAGTTTCGGCGGCAGTTTCGGTTTCGGCCAAAATGGACAGAAACTTTTGCCGAAACCGAATCTGATTTCGGTAGTTGTCGTGCACGCTCGCCTAACTTCATTTCTCGCGGCAAGTGCGCCGTTCGGATAACTCTGAAGCAAAATTTTAGTATCTATTATTTTTATATAAGAGGTCTAAAAGATAAAATTAAAATTAATGATTACAACAAAATTAATATACTGTGTTTCCATTTCATGTCCTAATTAATGCAGAATAATGGGTAAAATCCACCAAATTTCAGTATTTTAAGAAATTTTATACTTGACCACGTGAGTTTCGGTTTCAGTTTCGGCCGAAACTGAAGCCACGGCCGAATATTCGGTTTCGGCCGGAAAACCAGTTTCGGTCGGACTCTATTTTGTAAACAGGATGGAAGCACAAACTAATGCCTAACTCAAAGTTTACTTAAATTTAATAACAAAATACAATCCCATATAAAGAAGACTTTGTAAAAGTCTAGGTATACAGGGTGTCCCAACTCTATTTATACACTAAATATATCTGCCAGGGTGTCCCAAATTCGAGCACCATCATTGGGATCTCGAAAACTTGAAGAGATACAAGGAAGTAAAGTTGCGCAATTTGATGCTGGTCAAATTGCCACCTTAAAAGTTTAAAAATTTCAAATACTTCCGAAGACTTTTGGAAAAAACGGAATATTCGCGATATCATTCTTATTTTTTATAACTCTATATAAATTTTATATTCTCATTGCTACTTTTTTGTTGAGTGTTATTAGATTTCCACACCGACGCTTTGTCATTGAGCTGCCATCAGCAACTTTGTTTTCTTTAATACGGTCCTGGATTTTTTATTACAGATATTATGAGTTTTTAAAATCCCAAAACCAATGATGTATCACACTTATCCGGAAAAATCATTTTAATGTTTTTCTTCCAAAAATCTATTATCTGTCTCTTTCTAACACATGATTTATTATGGAAATGCCATTATTATAAATTTTTTGGATAAGTGCAATGCATTATTGGTTTTGGAAACTTAGAAGCTCTTAAAATCCAAGACCCTATTAAAAAAAACAAAGTTAATGATGGCAGCTCAAAGACGAAACGTAGGTGTGTAAACCTAATAACACTGTCTTAGAGAACAGAAAAAGTAGCAATGGAAATGTTAATTTTTTTTGTTACTTCTATTCAAATAGAGTCATAAAAAAATAAAAATGAAATCGCGAATATTCGCTTTTTTCCAAAAGTCTTTAAAAGTATTTGAATTTTTTAAACTTCTACGGTGGCATTTAAATCAGCATCAAATTGTGCAACTTTGTCTCCATTTAACCGACCTCGTATCTCTTTAGGTTTTCGAGATCCCAATGATGAGGCTTGAATTGTGGACACCCTATACATTAGGATGCTTCAAAAAAATATATTTTTTTAACTCTTACCCTCTTAAATAGTAAATAGTATTCGTGGTTTATTGTTACTCTATTTTAATTAAAAAATACACCTTAACGTGTTTAAATCCAATTTTCAAACACATGTCTGTTTAAAAAGTTACTTAATATAAAATAGCTATTTTTAAATTGCTTTCTTGTGGTACTAAGTGATTAAAGGGTATTTTATTTTTAAATTAATTTTATATTAATACAGTATAAGTTGGCATATATGTTAAGCTATTTTTATATATTATTTAAAAGTGTCATTAAAATTAATGTAGTATAAGTTAGCATATAAATTAAGCTATTTTTATATATTGTTTAAGAGTGTCATTAAATTGTAATGTAATGTATATTATACCAACCCTAGGTCGCTATTTATTTAATTTCCATTTAATTAAGGTGGGAAAAAATTTTCTTTTCGTAAAATACACCCTACATAATTTACGCAATTTTTTACAAAAAAACATTTTATTTTCTTAAAGTTGGAGCTTTGGTTTAAAAAATTTAAGACAAAGTATGATTATCTTTAAAAAAAAGACTCTACCTTTTTAAAAAATTACAAATTTTAAAAAATTTTGGGAGAAATATTTGAATTATGTTTTTTTTTCAAATCCAAAATTTTTACTAATCTATTAGTTAGTATTGTTTTTTATGTATTACAAATTTTAAAAGGGTTTTCAGTACGAGTGGGTGCAACCCACTTGATAATAATAAGATAAAATTAAGTGTATGATTACAATTCATGGATTAAAAATTATTATATTATAATCATAAGTGCTCCCAAATGAACACGTACTGAGAACCATTTTTAAAATTTAAATTACATAAAAACACAATACTGACTAATAGTTTAAGTAAAAATTTTGAGGATTATGCAAAAATCAAATAATTACAAGCTATTTCTTCAAATTTCAAAATTTAGTAATTTTTAAATGGCTGTAACTAGTCTTTTTGTAAAGATAATCATACTTTGTCTTAGAGTTTTGTAAAACTTAAAGACTCAACTTTGAGAAAATAAAACGGTTTTTTTGTAAAAAACTGCGTTAATTATGTGTAAATTCAATTTAAAACAAAAAATAATTTTTCCCATGTTAATTAAATGGAAAACTAAAATAAAAATAGCGACCCCTTAGAGTTGAGCTATAGGGCTCATGTTTGGTGAGGATTTTTTTACATCAAATAGAAACATTTGAGAGGGTAAGAGTTAGAAATGAAAAAAAAATGTTTTTTTTGAAGCATCCTACTATACATGATACAGAAAAAAAAGCTTAAGATAAAAGTGGGTCCCAAAAACAGAGTTTTCATTGTCAGTACGTTTTTTTAAATGGCACGCCCTGTATATTTTGCCAAATTTTGACTCTACAGTCAATTCGACATGAACAATGTCAAATACAGTATACGTCAATTATTGTTGGTTTTTGAGATAATTAAGTAACTAATAAAGGAACTAAATTGGTCACTCTGACACTAAAAGAGTTATTTTAAAATAATTATGACAGAAAATAATACTAAAAAACGATCAGCATTTCAAACATTTGTTATTAGTCCAGTAACTAAAGACCTAAAAGTACTCAAAGTATAAAAAAATCTGTCAGATTTCATTTGTGGGGCAATTTTAGGTTTTGCGGGGTGCTTTCGAGCTAGTAAAAGTTTATCACGACTTCGACGGGGAACCCTTTAAAATGGCCCCCCAAAATCCCAAAAAAAATAATTTCCCCCGAATATCTGCCAAAATATAATTTGAAAATTTTTGTTCAGACAAAAATGGACACCCTTGAAATTACAAAAATGGTCCTACATTTTTTTGCAAACCCAAAATTTTTCGCCCCCCCCTCGAAAAATCCATAAATTCCCAAAATGGATAGATGTGGTTAGTAAGATAGCGATTCTAGCGGTTCGCATATTTTGGCAGATATTAGCGGGAAACCCATTTTTCGGGCCTTGAGGGGCCATTTTCAGCCCTTTTCCACCCGTTAATGTTGATAAACTTTTTTCGCTCGAAAGCACTTCGAAGACCTAAGAATTGCGCCACCAGGGAAAACTGTACAGATTTATTTAAGCTTTGTTCCTTTATTTACTGGGCTATATAGGATGTTAGGTTAATTGTTTTTATTGTTTAATTATTTTTAATTATTAATATAAACAGATAATACTACAATTATAGGGGGGTTATCAAAAAACCCGCATTAATTTACTTATAGTGTAAAATTTCTTTTTGATGGTTAAAAAAAAAAATCAAAATTTGGCAAAATATACAGGGCGTTCCATTTAAAAAAAAGTACTTAACAATGAAAACTCTGTTTTCGGACACCCCGAATTTTCCAATACTGGTAATAAAATTAGCGTTACCAAATAAAATTTTTTATTTTAAGTTTTTTTTATCATGTACATAAGCAGAATATTTAGTGTATTAATAGAGTTGGACACCCTTGTATAGAAATAATAAATTTGAAATCTACACAAAACGACAGAGCTGAATAGAGTATACACATATCTGCAAACGCTGCAAAACTGTGGAAGATGACCGGAAGTATGCAAGTTAAAAACACCGAAATTCGATAGTATCTACTTTAAAACAAGTTAAAAAAGTACATTGAACTATTTCATCAAAGGAATATTAGATGTAGATAAATATCCTAGTAAAAAAAAAACTAAACGACTTAAATAAACTCACAACCACGAGAGAGAAAGAAATAAAAAGAAAGAGACAACACAAAAGACTATTTGGTGACCATAACAAAAAAATAATCAATGGATTATTTTAAATCTTCGGTCCGGTTTGAATAGCATCAATCTGTACTTTTAGACTAATAAAAGAGGAAAGATTTAATTGTTTGTTTGCTTTGAATAATCTCAAAAACTACTGGACCGATTTGAAAAATTCTTTTACCATTAAAATCCTACATTATCCCTGATGAACATAGGTTACGAAAGAATTTTAGGAAACTCACCCGCTAAAGAGGGAGAATCAGGGGTGAAAGTTTGTATTGAACTTCATCATTTCTGGACTAAAAAGTATGAAAATTGGTATTTAGACTTTTGATTATGATTAAAAGTGATCTGTTTTAATATTTTTTAGATTACATCTGTTGGGGAGGTTAAAATGGGGATGAAAGTTATATGTACAGAAAAATTGTCATTTTTGAAGTTGTAAATATGAGAGTTGGTAATTAGACTTCTGATTACCCAGAAAAATAGGAGACTTTAGCTAAGAAGGGATTTTAGAAAACTTCCCTCCCCTAAAAGGGTATAATGGGGGGAGGGTTAAAATTTTGTGTGGAACTTCGTCATTTCTGGATTCAGAAGTATAAAAATTGTTATGTAGGGTATTAATTACGATTAAAAATAATCTGTCTTAACATTTTTAAAATTACACCTCTCGGGGGATGGGGGCGGGTGTGAAAGTTAAGATAGAAAAATTGTCTTTTTTGAAGTTGATATGGCATGGTATGGCAAATATGACAGTTGGTAATTATGTTTCTTATTACGCAGAAAAATAGCTAGAAAAGCTAGCTAAGAAAGTATTTTAAAAAACTTTTCCCCTGAAGGGATAGAATGGTGGGTGAAAGTTTAGATCGAACTTTGCCATTTCTGGACTTAGAAGCATGAAAATTGGTATGTATTAAAAATTATCTGGTTTACCATTTTTGGAATTACATCCATTGGTGGGGGGATACGAGGAGGAGTTAAAATGGGGATGAAAGTTTGTATAAAAAATTGTTATTTTTAAAGTTGGTAATTAGGCTTCTAGACAAGTAACGAGACCTAAAAGTACTCAAAGCTGTAAATAAATATGTACAGTTTTTCTTTGTGGCGCAATTTTTAGGTCTTCGCGAATGCTTTCGAGTGAGAAAAAGTTTATCACGATTCCGACGTGGGAACCCGCTGAAAATGGCCCCCCAAAGTCCCAAAAATGAGTTTCCCCCGCGAATATCTGCCAAAATTTGCGAATTGAAGAATTTTTGTTCAGACAAATAATGAAGATCACCCCGAAATCCACAAAAATGATTTATACCATTCCACACTGGATAGATAGCCGGAAACGGCTAAAAAATGCAAATGGGCAAAACAATTTTTTATCAAAACACAAGAAAGATGGTGAAGGAAATTTTCTGGGATCATTGAACACTTGCTATGGTCTCATTATAAAAAAAATGTTAATAACAAACCATTTTTTCAAAAAATATCAATAAATTAATGAGATATTTTCAAAATATTGTAAAAAAATAACTCTGACCGCTTTTTTTAATAGTCTAGAAAAATCAAAATGGACCCAAACTCATATGCAATGCTAGGTACGAGTTTTCCCATTTCGATGAACTCTGAATGATTAAAAAATGTACTTTATTGCCAGAGTAATGAAACAATTAGTTCGCCCGCTTATAAGTGAATCCAAGAAGATAGCGGCATTCTAGCGGTAGAGCGGCAGCTGAAATAAGGGAACTTTTCGGTCCCGTTATTTCGAAAACTATTCGATTTTTTGAAAAAAATTATAATGACAGTGTCTAAACAAAAATATTCCAATTCGCATATTTTGGCAGATGTTAGCGGGAAATCCATTTTTCGGGTCTTAAGGGGCCATTTTCGGCCCTTTCCCACCTGTTAATGTTGATAAACTTTTTTCGCTCGAAAGCATTCCCGAAGACCTAAGAATTGCGCCACAAGGAAAAACTGTACAGATTTAGTTACAGCTTTGTCCATTCATTAACTGGACTATTCTGATTGCCTAGAAAAGTAGAAGACGTCAGCTAAGAAACGATTTTAAGAAACTTCGCCCTAAATGAGTAGAATGGACTGGACTTAGAAGTATGAAAATTGGTATGGTTGGAAAATAACAATTTCTTGCAATTGTTTAAACAATTTCGGTTTTAACAATATGGCAACATGCATTTATATCATCACTAGGTCAATTTCAAAAAGATCGTATAAAAAAATTGGGGTGGAATAGTTTTCGGTACTCATGCGCCGATTTCTCCTGAACTATGCAGAATACTATTTTTTTAACGATTAATAAGATCGGATAACCAGAGATCTTGTGGGTTTTCTTGCCATGACATAACGATCATAAATGCAATATTTCATATCAAAAAAAAATTGGGTTTTTTGTTTCGGACTGCGTTAAAATTAAATGGTTTTCTGACGTTTCGCCTTCGATTGCACGAAGTATCTTTAAAATATGCATTTCGCGAGATCAGGGCAGGCGTTCGGTGTTTAAATCGCGTATAGTGCGGCTCTATGAAGATATCAAGCGTAAACGAAAGCAAAATGTAGGAAAAAAACTCTTTAATCTTGGAATAGCCTACAAAGACTAAAGCCTGGGTACTAAGATATCGTGGGAGTTTTAAGCGTGGTAAGAGGTAGTTTATTAACACAGGACTTAAATTTTCGGAGATTTGGAGATGAAAGGATTTGGACTGTAAAAAAATGCCTAAGAATGGCACTACGTATTTCTCTGCTGGGAGATGCCCGAGGAGAAATCATACTGGCTAATTCCTCGGAGCAGAAGCCGTAAAAATACCCATAAAAAAGCGACAGATTTTCTCCAGCTCGTCTGTGAGAAAAACGTGGGATCATTAATACGGCGAACAAGCCTTCTTTGAGAGTTGTGGCAGATACTATTTCCCAGACATGAAAACAATATTCTATGTAGGGTCTGATTTGCGATTCTTAAAGAGTATACAGATTAGAAGTTGTATATTGAGTATAAGCAAGTTAGCACTGAAAGTAAGTTTTAGTGGCATGGAAGTATATCAGCCGTGTAACCAGAACTGACCAAAACTCAATTCCGTAAAAGCCGAGTCATTCACGCCATTTAAAGGCCGGTGGGATTTAATATTTCGTAAAACAGATAGGAGAACAACAACAAACGAAGATTAATACCACAAATATAAAATAAGGACCGGACTTCACTGGGATAATAGATGACCACCCATAGGAACCCCCGAAACCTTGCAGCTTCTATCCGACAATGAAGAACCATAAGGGGCCATCCATGAATTACGCCACACCTTAAGAGGGGGAGGGGTGTAGAGAATTGTGACATTGTGTGACAAGGGGTATGGGGAGTCATCAGCTTTGTGACGTCACATGAAAAAATCTAAATTATTAAAACACAAAACTTAAATGTAGACGAAAACCGTAAGAATTGTACTCTTTCTATATGCTTATTATTAATAGATGTTTTGATTATTTTTAGATGTAAAATTTCAAAATGTGTGACGTCACACTAGGGAGAGGGAGTCTCACAAATGGGACGAGTTGTGACAGGAAAGGGGGGGAAAAAAAATCATTAAAATCGTGTGACGTAATTTATGAATGGCCCCTAAGGAGTTGATATTACACTTAAAAAACAATGGTGGGGTATGGGAGAATATCGATAACAAGAAATAATATTTAACAGGAACAAAAATTACTTTCTTACTGTCTCGTTTCTTCCCCCAACCCAGTTTAATCATTATTTCTCTTTAATCCAAGTCCCTAAACTAAAGTGAGTCAAAAGTCAAATAATGTTAAATTTGATGCGATAAAATTTTAAAAAGAAAAAAGAGTTTTGCAAATGACGATAGTAAAAATTAGAAAGAAGATAAAGTTGAGGGTTCGAGGCTTTTGAAATGGAGCTCTAAAGATCCATGTAGTCTCGGTCCAACTTGTTCTATTGGCAGCTGCTAGAAGGTACAAATAAGTAGAAATTTAGAAAATAAATACTTATAGAGGCAGCTTCTCCATATCCCAGATTTTTAATACCGTACATACCTTGGGTCTCTGAAGTAAGATGCAGTTTACTAATAAAGGACACGAAGATTTGGAAGCTTATATGAGAAGAAAACAGAATGCGGATAATCTAAAAGGTCTGGGGATAAAAAGCCAACAAAATGGGAAGTTTAAGGCTTTTTGTTGTCCTATTAAAAAAGACTAGAAGATAATAATGTCTCAATCTTCAAAGCAGAGCCCTGGAAAGGGGGAATGGTGCTATGCTACGCTATGAATGTAGGACAAAAAATCTGGTAGCTGCGTAGAATACGAATGTAATACGCTTAGAAATAAATAAGATCTATTGGTTTAAGCAAATTAAGCATATATGCATCCAGAAATTTAAAATTATTAATTAAAGAGATACCGGGTGGTCCATTTAATTTTGAGACAGGCGAAAAAAGGAGCATTTTAGAAGAAAATGTTATAAGTAAAAGTGGTTTAGAATAAATACAAAAAAGAGAACCTTTTATATTTGTTTAATTTTAAATCTAATTTAAATAATGGAAGAAATAGCCTATTTTTTAAATTTAATGTTTAGAAAAACGAATACAATAGCGGCCCCCTACGAGCCCTTGATTTTTTTTTAATTCAAGGGTTGGTAGGGAGCCGCTACCCTTCAGCCAGACTTTGACATTGATGTTTAGGGGTCCTTTAAGGACAATTACACAAATTTTTAAAGTGTCTCAGCAACCTACTCAAAATTGTTTACCAGCTCTCGGACTATTTATTATTATCAGAAATTGTAGACCTTCAAAATTTCTACGATCTTAAAATATAAGTTTAGATATTCATACTCAGAGCTTTGAAGCGGTTGAATTGGATTTTTAGATCGCAAGATAACATTTATTTTGGAAATATAAAAACCAAAGAAACCAAATATATGATATTGCAATTTCTAAACAAATTTTATACGTCACCCTGTACAGGGTGGCGCATTTTAGTTGCATTTGCGGGGTATTGAGAAAACCATAAGAGATAGAGCAATTCCGTTTGTACATTCTGGGGACGGATTTTTAAAACAAATTTAAATGTGTTAAAACTTCAAGTCTTACTTGATTTATTTTTGAGATGTAGGGAAAAACTTTAAATTGCAATACTTTGTAGATTTTTACGTAGATTCCATTGGCGTACTGATTATTTTTCTGTTAGTTAAACTTTTTTTGTTCAGACTTGTTTTTTTTTTTGATGGGACACTATATATTACACAGCCCCTCAAAAAAATAAAAGTCCGAAAGACTTAACCATGGTTTCTTTATGTTTTTAGGGTAGCGGAAACAGAATCCGGGGTCAGTTTAACCCCCATCAGGTCAGGGCCAAGCGCATTTCAAGATTAAATCTGCAAAATTACGCAGCTCGATAAAAAAAATTGAAGGTTTAAAAGTCTTGACCATAGTATTTTAATGTTTTTGAGGTCGCTGAAACCGAATTCGGGGTCAGTTTGACCCCATCAGGCCAGGGTGAAGGGCACTTCAAGGTCAAATCTGCAAAATTATTTGAAATTAAATTTGAGTGTGGGAGTGTATACTTATGTTTTTGAGGTTGCTGAGTACGAATCCGTGGTCAAATCTATAAAATTATAATTTGGCAGAGTTGACCTTGAAATATCTCTTGACCATGACCCGATAGGGTCAAATCATCGACCTCAAGAACATAAGTATGCACTCTTTAAATTTAGTTGCGATTAATTTTGCCGATTTAACCTTGAAATGCCATTGACCCTGGTACTATCTTCCATTATTTCGAATTTTTAGGTCAGGATCAAGGTCATTTTAAGGTCAAATCTGCAAAATTTATCGCACCAATATTTAAAGAGTGTATACTTATGTTATTAAGGTCCCTGAATCCAAATTCGTGATCAGTTTGACCACATCAAATTTTTTTATGAAAGTTTTATTAATTGCATTATTATGGGCTTTATATTTACTTAGAATCTTGACGGAAAAAAAATCTTAATTATAACCCCCTCCCTACATAGTTTTAATCGTTTTTGGATAATAAAAATAAACTGCTTAAATGGTAGTTTCAGCTGGCGTATATAGAGTGTGGGCTATCATTGAAAAGGTAATTTGCAGTCGAATGTTAAAATAATATAATTTAAAAAAAAAAACAATTTTTGTTGTAACTCAAAAAGCTTAGGTAAGTAAAAAAAATCAGTACGCCACTGGAACCAACCGTCAATATATTGTCATTTTAAGTTATTCTCTAATCTTGCATTATAACCAATATACAGGACCCTCGTAAAATCAACAAATATTTAAAAACGCCCTGTATCTCCATAATTAATCAAGTTAGCCTTGAAATTATACCAGATTCATATTAATTTATTTTGAAATGAAAATATATTAACGGATTTTCGCTATCTCCTACGGTCATCTCAATACTCCGTAAATACAAACAAAATGCGCCACCCTGTACATTCAGTAAGTGCTAAATATGTCTAATTAGAATTTAAAACACTAGTATATAATATACAGGGTTAAGCAAAATCAAAGTTTGATATTAAAAACTCGTATTTAACATTAAAAAAACACTTTCTTATATTTTGAGCCTTGAAACCACCGAGCGTTGTCAGATGCATTTGACGTTTCCACTAGAAAGTTTGGCATTTTTAACCAAAATATTCTTCAGAACGTTTTGTTATCTGAGCGAGTTTTATGTTGTTTACAGTCAATTAAAAATCCTCTCTCAGTGAAAAAAATGTAACTGACTCGTAAAAATTTTAGTGCAATGATTTATTAAGCACAATGATCTCAATGGAGAAGGAACAATTATCACAATGATGCAAAATTCGGCACTTCCTTTTCCCAACGTTTTAGTCAAACGAAATAATGAACATATAAAAACCTCGGTATACAGAAAACCTACCCACACTGGACAATATTTACACCAGACCTCTAATCACTCTAACGAAACGAAACAGGAGGTCATACGTAGTTTATATAACCGCGCAGTGACCTTATGTAACAGTAAGGAGTGCCTGCAAGATGAAATAAGTAATATACTAGGGATCTTAAGCAGAACGGATACAGTGAGAGACTGGTAAAGGAAATGATCGATAAACATCAAAATAAGACAAAAAACTCCAACTTGAACAAGACTCCACAGGACCAAATATTTATGACAATTCCATATAATAAAGAAACTTCGAAAAAGATCCGCAGAGTCGCGAGTAAGTATAATATTTAAACGGCATTTAAATCCCAAACCACTCTAAGAAATATTCTTACTAAGACGAGACCGACATCAATGTTTCAAATAATGACTGTATCTACCAAATTCCCTGTGAATGTGATTAGGTATACATCGGGGAAACCAGACCACTCAAAATTAGTGTTAAAGAACACAAAAAAATACGGAACGAGGTGAAACGTCGAAGTCAGGGATTGCCGAACACGCTTGGTCAAAACAACACCGCATACAATGGTCGGAAGCAAAAATTATTCATAAAGAAACCCATTGGAAGAAAAGAAAATTTAAAGAAGCTGTAAAAATTGTAAATAACAAATATTTATTAAGCAAGCCTAGTACCGATATTCCTAATATCTGGCAGCCGTTTCTGAACCGTGAAAAATCTGTCAAGCTTTGGTGAACACCGGATAGTATATAAGTCGTAGCTTTTAAGGACAGTTTCTTATCACTTGAAAACGGTTGAAGATACATCACTAACCAAAACGTTTTTGTATCAATTAACAAATAAAGGCAATGGAAGTCAAATACTTTTTTTGATTTACTACGACTTTCTATTTGGATTACTACCGCTTTTGGCGGTGAAACCCTATCCCTTGCTACTGCAAAACGCTGATATAAAGAATTTAATAGAGATCGTCGTTCCCTCACCGACGATGTTCGTCCAAAAATCAGTTGTGTCAGAAAACATGATGCTGTGAAAAAACTAATAATGCTAGACAATGTAAGATTGAGGCAACAGATCTCACTAAGCTTGTAACAGGTGACGAATTATGGATCTATCTATGCATATAAGCTGGAATCTAAACAGCAGTCGACTATATAGCTATTTTAAAATAAACCAAATCCAAGGAAAGTGGTCCGTACTCAAAGGACTTCGAAACAAATGATCGCCTTTAAAGGTGCATAGAACGGTCAATTATAAGCGGTACATAACCATTTATTTGCCCAAAATCTTCGGTGAAATAAAGAAATTAAACAACCGCCGTTAGATTATTATTCATAAAGACAATCCCAGCTGACATGATTGGACTTTTTTTAGTTTCTGAACATCAAGAATAGATTAAGTGAACAACGATTTTCGTCGGCAGATGAAGCAGTTGATGCATTCAAAAACTATGATTCAAACGTGTCTCAAAGGGAATGGAAAAAGTGCTTTAACACAGAGAATATTTTGAAAAACAATATAGTTACTTCTAATGACAAATTACTGTTTTTTTGTTATTAGACTCAAAATATAAATAGTTTCTCCGCATTATTTATACAGGGTGTCCGGGAAAATGTTATAAAACTCCCGGATATGAAAAAAAAAACACATGAAAAGAATACTACAAACTTTTTTCGTATGAGTATCCTCTTCGGAAACGTTGACACCCAAAGAGATCCAGTGAAATCAAGCTTTTTCGACATAATTATTGGACCACTGGGTATAATTCAATTTTATTTTAATAAGATATAATACCAAGTAAGACTCTTCAAATTACTATCAAAGGAAGTGTTGAGAATTACTCACAGCTGCAGGAACGGACTAGCTCTGACACCCTTTTTTTACGTCCTGTATTGATAAACACATTGGACAACGTTTAACTATTGACTAAAAATTAAGTACTCTTCATTTATGTCCTACCCGTTTTCGAAAAAAACGTCACTTTATTTACACTGTTAATTCCCTGAGTTCTGTCGGGTTGAATATGAAAAAGAGAAATTTTCTCCTGTCACCAAAATATAAGTTTTAATAAAAAGGTAAACTTTTAGGTAAAAACTTGGTAAAATTGTTCAACGTGGGCTGAACATTTGATAGGCAGGGCCGTCTTTTACCTATTGAGGGCCCTGGGCCCTTTAGGACAATGATGGGGCTCCTCTAACTATGAAGTCGGAGGGCTAATTTATTAATGTAGGCAAAAAAAATAGATATGTGGGTTCGCTACTAGGTAACTTACACCTAAAAGTGTGTGTTTTGTATGATCTTATCATGAAAAAAACATAAACAATCTACTATCATCTGTAATATCGGTTATCCGTTGGTGATCTGACCGGAACTAGGGGGCCCCATGGATCGTCGGGCCCTGGGCACTTGCCCAGAGTGCCCAGTGGAAAAGATGGGTCTGTTGATAGGAACAAAGATGTATCTTTTATCGAAATACGCCAAATACATACGTGATGTAATAAAGTGGCGTTTTTTTCAAAAACTATCTATGATGTCAAAGGACTATATTATTAATGTAGGCAAAAAATAGATATTTGGGTTTTTTACACCTAAAAGTGTGTGTTTTATATGATTTTATCATGAAAAAGACATAAATAATCTACTATCATCTGTAATATCGGTTATCCGTTGGTGATCTGACCGGAACTAGGGGGCCCCGTGGATCGTCGAGCCCTGGGCACTTGCCCAGAGTGCCCAGTGGGAAAGATGGGCCTGTTGATAGGAACAAAGATGTATCTTTTATCAAAATACGCCAAATACATACGTGATGTAATAAAGTGACGTTTTTTTCAAAAACGGTTAGGATTAGCGACATGAATAAAGAGTACTTAATTTTTAGTTAACAGTTTAAGGTTTGTAAAAAAAAGTTTCTATCAACACAGGATCTAAAAAAGGGGATCACCGCTAGTCCGTCCCTGCAGAAGTGAGTAATTTACAACATTTCCTTTGATAGTTATTTGAAAAGTCTAACTTAGTATTATATTTTATTAAAATTGTGTCTTAAAACTTGATTCCATTAAATTTGGGAGCCAACGTTCCGAAGAAGAGGCCATGGGAAAAAAATTTTTTTTTTTTTTTTTTTTTTTTTTTTTTTTTTTTTTTTTTTTTTTTTTTTTTTTTTTTTTTTTTTTTTTTTTTTTTTTTTTTTTTTTTTTATTTTATTAAAATGTGTCTAAAAACTTGATTCGTAGCTCTTGAGCAATGTCTCCGAAGAGAGGCCCACGGAAAAGTTTATATTGATATTGGTTTTATTCTTTTTTATATCTGGGAGATTTCAATTCCGGACACCCTATAAACAGAAAATTTAATCAACTTATTTTTCTTATAGACTTTTATATTACCTAAGACCCAAAAACAACATATTTATAAATAGGAAAACAAATATTTCTTTAAACAACTTTATATCCATATTTATCTTACTTATTAATTGTTCACTATAAGAAATGTTTACGTATGCCCGTCGTAAAATTAAAACCAAGTTTTTACTTCCCATTTAGTATACCTTAAACGTATTAAAATACCTTCAGTAAGCGGATTTTATCAGTGAGAGTGGACGCGTTGGGTTTGTGTTAATAAACAATTTTCTGGCCATACCGACAAGTCCCGTGATTTTAAAAAAGGACAGATTTTGGAGTTCGATTTGCTAAAATAAGTAAAAAACGATTATGTTTTTATAATGGTATTAAATTTAACATTATTTTTTTGGGCAAAAAATAATGGTTTTTTTAATTACTTTTTCATCAGACTGGTAGTTTATTGTTATATAAATTGTAGAAATGGATTTATTTTAGTGTACTAAATATAGTACGCCAGGCAAATATCCTATTATTATTTCAGAATTTTTTCTTTGGGAAAAAGCATTGGCGATGCTAAAAGATGACGAGGATGTAGATTCAAAAATTGATAGTATCACCCCAATTCCACCAATTAATGCTTGCGGCTCTATCACCGATGAAGATTTCGGTGAAGAAGATAAGGTTTCAGTTAACAATTTGCCAGGGTTTTCCCGTTACAAGCTCCTATTGAAATGAACTTTATCAACAATAACGTTGCCTCCTCTTTTGACTCTGAAGATAATATTTCGTTGGCAGAATTAGCTAAAAGTGCAAGAAGGAAAAAAAAATATCAGTGGGTAAAGGAAGACCTGACGCTTAGTATTCCTGAGGTATTGGGGTGTTTTCGAAAATGAATCAAAAACTCCACTTGAATGGTTTTAGAATTTTTTTACGATGATCTTTTTACACTTATTGCGGCTCAGAGTAACCGTTATGCTTCGGTAAAAATTGTCACCAAGAAATACCCGAACAAGAAATCAGAGCGTTTATTGGGATACTTCTTCTTAGTGGATACATGCCAACTCCTCATCGCAGGATGTTTTGGGAGCGTAAAGAGATGCTAATAACGCGCTCGTAACAGAAGTTTTAAAGAGACAAATTTGAATATATAATGTCAAATTTTCACCTGACAAATAATTTCAATTTGGATCAAGAAGACAAGTTTGAAAAAGTAAGGCCACTTTTCAAATACCTCAATAAAATTTTTTAGAAAAAGGTGTTCTTACACAGATGCACTATGTAGATGAAGCAATGGTTCCGTATTTTGGTCGCCATTCCTGCAAGCAATTTATACATGGTAAACCCTAAGATACGGGTATAAACTGTGGGTAGGTGCTTCAAGTTCTGGCTATGTTTATTTTTGAACCATATCAAGGGTCATCCACCAATATTAGCAAAGTATACTGCGATCTTGGGGTCGGTGCGGGGTGTTGTACTGGAATATGCCGATGCACTGGGGCCCTAAAAAAAAATTTCATTTATTTTTTGACAACTTCTTTACGTCTGTTCACCTAATTGAAAAGCTATCAGAAAAGGGATTTCTTGCAACAGGAACAGGAAGAGAAAACAGGCTTTCTGTCATGAGAGGGCAACAATGTGGTGCTTAAAATGCAATGTAGGACTGCATGTAAAATATTTTGTTGATTACCACACTAGATCCTAAAATGTAGTAGATATGTATATGCCTGGCGTACTATATATAGTACGGCATTTTTTGAGTTTTTGTTTAAATATAAGTATAAATCAAAAAATATGTCTTTTTATTTGTATTTTAAAAGCAGTAAAAAAGAAAAAAATAGCAATTTTTTTCCCCTGTGTTACTTTTAGGCATATCTGGGTTAACCATCTTGTTTTTGAGTTCTTAAAAAAAATCAATAAGAGTTAAGAAATTAGGTGCTGTATATGGAACAAAAAAATGAATCTTATATTAAAAAAAAAAGTAATGGTAATTCTACTTATAAAAAATCGAAAACGCAATATTTTTTACACACACTTTTCAAAGGCGATAGTTTTCTTAACATTTTGATAAATACTTTAAAAATATTTGTTTAGTTAATAGAAATGTAGGAAGTTAAAATTATTTAATTTAGTTTAATAATTTATTTAAATAAATTATCTTAGTTTTTCTCCATTCGACGGCCATTGTGAAGTGTCCTGAGGTCGATGGAGTCATCCATTTTGTTCTTTTCCAGCATCCTGTATTAAAAGAATTCTTGCAGCTAATTCCAGACACTTTATTATTTTCCACATTACTATAAAAGACTAGTGGAAAATGCACAAGGGCCAGAGTATAATCGACTTTCGAAGCATTCGGTTATTGACAGAGACAGTTAAACCGTTAGCGTACTAATGTTGCATTGTTACCATAGAAACCTTTGTGAGCCTGATTGCTAATTAAAAGATGTAAAACGAGGATCCGTGTTTTTATACGAGGTGTTCCGGAACATTTAGTATAAAAACACGGATCCTCGTTTTACACCTTTTTATTAGCAATCAGGTTCACAAACGTTTCTATGGTAACAACAATGCAACGTTACTATGTTAACGGTTTAACTGTTTCCGTCAATAACCGAATGCTTCGAAAGTCGATTATACTCTGGCCCTTGTGATGTTCCCTCTCGCCTTTGATAGTATTGTGGAAAAGAATGGAAAAGTCTGGAATAAGCTGGAAGAATTCTTTTAATACAGGATGCTAGAAAAGTGCAAAATGGATGACTCCAGCGCCCTCAGGACACTTCACAATGGCCGTCGGAATGGGGAAAAACTAATGTAATTTATTTTAATAAATTACACCGCTACACTAAAAAAGTCGTAATCCTGGGTACTGACATTGGTATTCTTATGTATTTTTCAACGCTGAATTCGAATCCGAAATCAGAATTTGCCCCAAAGGTCAAATTTTTGGATTCCATGAAAATTTAAAATAAATATCTTATCCTACGTTTTTTGGTATACCAAAAATATATTTTAAGTCAGAATTTACCTATCACCCATATATTTTAACCCTGCAGCTCTTTAGATCCCCCCAAAGAGACAAAATTTTACAATGTATGGAAATTCAAAGTAAATATATTATCCTACGTTTTTTTTTTGTGTGCCCAAAACAAATATAAAGTCAGAATTTACTTATTGCCCATAAATTTCATCCTAGCAACCTCTCAGAACCCCCAATCTCCCCCCAAAAAGGTCAAAATTTCACAATAAACGGAAATTCAAAGTGAATATCTTATCCCACGTTTTTTGGTGTGCCCAAAACGAATATGAAGTCAGAAGTAGAGGATGGGGCCCTTTGGTGAGTTGGTCCTTTGGGGCCCTTTGGTGAGTTTTTCCTTATTGGTCAAGAAAGAGGTGGGCGTGGGTTTCGTTGTCGTGGGCGTGGTTGCGTTATCGGTGTTACGTCATCAGTCGTGGGGCAACATTGGTTACGTCGTCGTGGGGGGTCCGGGTGTCATCATTCAACATTTAGAGGGCGTGGTCATTGATGGAGCCATCTTGTATCTAGGTGTCATTAATTAAATAATTAAAAAAAGTCCATGCAGGATTCGAACTGGGATATATCTTGACAAGGTACCTCGTTTCAACGCCTTAAACCCTGCGGCCACCGGGGTATATTAAATAGTATTGGTTAAATTGTGTGTAGTAGAAGAGACGTAAATAATTAGGAATCTTAGGCTAGTACTATTTTAGAGCACTGTGCATGCGTTTAAAAAAATGGCGCCTGTCAGCTGGATTATGGTGTGAAGACCGCGGGAAAATATTAAATTTAAAAATAATCTCCATTAACCACTAATTATTATAAAAAATACGGTATTAGGTAGAGATATAGAAAAACTCATTAGTTTAAAAAAAAAAAATTTTAAAAGTTAAATCCCAAAACCCCTTTTTTTGATTTTTTGAAAATATAAAAAGCTGGTCAACAAAAAAACAAAAACCCCAAAAAAAAAAAAAATAAAGTTTTGATAATAAAAAAGGTTTAAACGGAAATAGGTACAGGGAACCTTTTTTAGGTATTAAAGCGTATTGGTAACGAAGGGTAAAATGTTTTGTTCTATTATCGATTAATTATTATAAAAAAGCACAGGATTCTTTCCCCTTAACGAATAATTATTATGAAAAAGTACAGGATACATTTCTAGGTAGAGATATAGAAAAATATCATTAAAAACCATTTATTTATTAACATTATAATATAGGGAAAAAATGTTAGAGAAATATATTCAGAAGAGAAAAGTTACACATTTTTTTTTTGTTACCAAGGAAAATACTTAGTACATAGAAAATTAAAATTAACTTTAAAAAAATTATTGTTTATTTTTAAATATAAAATAAAAAAAGCTATATATTATTTCACCATTGTCAACGATAAATTTTTAAAAAAAAAATATTTGATGTTTAAATTTAATAAAAAGATAAAGCCTTTTTGGCAACACTATGTATAACTTTTTTATTTATCAACAGATTTAAATAATTCTTTTTCCCAATTCAGGATATTAAAAAAACATTTGATGTTTAAATTTAATATTACCATAAAGCCCTTTTGGCAACATTTTCAGTATAACTTTTTTATTTAATATTCGATTGAAATAATTTATTTTTATTCTATTCAGTATAAAGCTAAAACATACATATTTGATGTTTTTAATATTATTTAAAGCCTTTTTGGCAACACTATATATAACTTTTTACTTATCACAGATTAGATAATTTTTTTAAATTTAATAGGAGTTAAAACATACAAAATTTGATGTTAAATTTAATATAAAAATAAATTTTTTGGCAACCCCTATGTATAACTTTTATTTATCAACAGATTTAAATAATTTTTTTTATTCTAACTCAAATGAAAACATACATGGCCAAATTTAATATTGGCATAAAGCTTTTGGCATCACTACGTATAACTTTTTTTTTTTCAACATTGAAATAATTCTTTTTTAAATAAATTCTAATTTTTCCACCCTCTATCAAATTATAGACTTTCGGTCAAAATAGCAAAGCCTTAATTAAAAACATTTATACAATTTAACAACTTAACTTATACAGCGTTTTAACTAAGATTAGACAAACTATAGATTTAAAAATTCTTTTAAGTAAATCATTAGTAGTTTAATTTAAGGAAGTATACGTTTCAATAAATATTTAGACAAATCATTAGTATTAGAATTTTAACGGTAAACATAAAAAACAGGAGTTACGGAATAGGGTGTTTCACTAATTTTTGAAACAATATTTAGTAAGTTTATTTAAATTTTTAGACTTACCCTCAGCGATTAAAGTATGAGGTCAGAAGGGCTTTGTTTAACTGTATATTTTGGAAAATAAATAAACAAGATGCAATCATACAAAATTTTATTCTCTTACCATAAAAAACGCTTTCAACTCACAGAATATTACGAGTATTAATTTTCATAAAATAAATGCAATGGAAAATTAGAAGTTTATTCGCTTATTTCCAAATAACAGCACTGTTTTTCCAAATAACAGTATTTTAAAAATCAGCCCTGTATTTTCAAATAACAGCCCTGTATTTCCAAATAACGGCCCGTTTTTCAAAAAACGGCACTGTAATTTCCCAAATAACGGCAACGTTTTTTAAATAACGGCACTGTTTTTCTAATAACGGCACTGTATTTTCAAATACGGCACCGTTTTTAAATAACGGCACGTTTTTCTAATAACGGCACTGTATTTTCAAATAACCACCGTTTTAAAACGGCACTGTTTTTTCAAATAAGGGGCCTGTATTTTCAAATAACAGCCCCTTTTTTAAAACGGCCTGTATTTCCAAATAACGGCACTGTATTTTAAATAACAGGGCCCGTTTTTTAATAACGGCACTGTTTTTAAATAAGGCACTTATTTAAACAACGGCCTGTTTTTAAATAACAGGGCCCTGTTTTTTAAAAACGGCCTGCATTTTGAAATAACGGCGCTGTTTTTTAATTTTCAAATAACGGCACTGTTTTTTTAAAAAACGGGGCCTTATTTAAATACCTGCCCCTTTTTAAAAACAGCATGTAAGATTTGCCGTTTATTTGGGAAAAAAGTGGTTTTGGAAAAACCTCCTTTTTTTTAAATACAGGGCTGTTATTTAAAATAATGTTATTTGGAAAAAAAGTGCTGTTATTTGGAAATAAGCGAATAAACTTTAATTTTCCATTGCATTTATTTTATGAAAATTAATACTGTAATACTGTGAGTTGAAAGCGCATTTATGGTAGAGAGAAATAAAAATTTTGTATGATTGCATCTTGTTTATTTATTTTCCAAAATATACAGTTAAACAAAGCCCTTCGACCTCATATTTTTTAATCGCTGATGGCTAAGTCGTAATAATGTAATAAACTTACTAAATGATTGTTTCAAACAATTAGTGAAACATCTATTCCGTAACTCCTGTATTGAGAAAAATTAGAATTTATTTAAAAACAATTATTTCAATCGTTTGATAAATAAAAGAAGTTATTGTATGATGAAAAGGGCTTTATGCCAATATTAAATTTACCATGTATGTTTAAAATCTTGAGTTAGAATAAAAAGAATTTTTAAAAATCTGTTGATAAATAAAAAGTTATACATAGTGTTGCCAAAAAGGCTTTATGCTTATATTAAATTTAAACATCAAATATGTATGTTTTAACATCTGAATTAGAAAAAAACAATTATCCAATTTTGATAAGAAAAAAGTTATATATAGTGTTAAAAAAGGCTTTAAGATAATATTAATTTAAACATCAATTTTATTTTTAACATACTGAATTAGAATAAAAATAAATTATTTCAATCGAATATTAAATAAAAAAGTTATACATAGTGTTGCCAAAAGGGCTTTATGGTAATATTAAATTTAAACATCAAATATGTATGTTTTAATATCCTGAATTGGAATAAAAAAGAATTATTTAAATCTGTTGATAAATAAAAAAGTTATACATAGTGTTGCCAAAAAGGCTTTATGCTTATATTAAATTTAAACATCAAATATGTATGTTTACAAAATTTATCGTTGACAATAGGTGAAATAATATATAGCTTTTTGTATTTTATATTTAAGAATAAACAATATTTTTTTTAAAGTATGAATTTTAATTTTCTATGTACTAAGTATTTTCCTTGGTAACAAAATAAAAATGTGTAACTTTTTCTCTTCTGAATATATTTCTCTATACATTTTGTACCCTATATTATAATGTTAATAAATAAATGGTTTTAATGATATTTTTCTATATCTCTACCTAGGAAATGTATCCTGTACTTTTTCATAATAATTATTCGTTAAGGAGATGAATCCTGTGCTTTTTCATAATAATTAATCGATAATAGAACAAGCATTTTTACCCTTCGTTACCAATACGCTTTAATACCGTAATAAAGGTTCCCTGTACCTATCGTTTACCTGATTATCAACTATCGTTTTAGTAGTTGACCCCTCTGTTTTATCTGATATTGTAAACTTGTATATTAAAGTTTTTTTTTTAAAGCTAATTATTTTAATATTTAGTAAAAGGGTTTTAGTTATTATACATCCTGTATTATTCACTACGGACAACACCTAGTCTGTGGTTAGCTTATCCTTTTATTCTTCTTTATTTTTATCAGTTTTTATTTAGCAAATAACTCTAAACAAAATGTTGTTTGTTTGATGAAACCACATTATGATAAATACATGTAAAATATTTTCAACAACCACTATGAATAATTTTCGACAAATTGGTTGATGAAATCAAGTAAGGATAACTGAATGTTTTTTTTTAAACTAATGAGTTTTTCTATATCTCTACCTAATACCGTATTTTTTATAATAATTAGTGGTTAATGGAGATTATTTTTAAATTTAATATTTTCCCGCGGTCTTCACACCATAATCCAGCACAGTGCTCTAAAATAGTACTAGCCTAAGATTCCTAATTATTTACGTCTCTTCTACTACACACAATTTAACCAATACTATTTAATATACCCCGGTGGCCGCAGGGTTTAAGGCGTTGAAACGAGGTACCTTGTCAAGATATATCCCAGTTCGAATCCTGCATGGACTTTTTTTAATTATTTAATTAATGACACCTAGATAAAGATGGCTTCCCTCAATGACCACGCCCCCCCTAAATGTTGAATGATGACATCGCGACTCCCCACGACGACGTAACCACACTGTTCGCCCCACGACTATGATGACGTAACACCGATAACGCAACCACGCCCACGACAACGTAACTACGCCCCACCTCTTTCTTGACCAATAAGGAAAAACTCACCAAAGGGCCCCAAAGGACCAACTCACCAAAGGGCCCCATCCTCTACTGTCAGAATTTACCTATTGCCCATAAATTTCACTCAAGCAACCCCCAGAATCCCCAATCTCCCCCCAAAGGGTCAAAATTTCACAATATATGGAATTACAAAGTGAAACCCCAATCAAATGCAAGAAAAAACAATCAGAATTTTTAACAAACCCCTTTGAATTTTTCCCTTAAATTTTAACAAATTTTGGAAATTTTGATTTTTTTTTTCGGGGGAGATTGGGGGTTCTGGGGGTTGCTGGGGGAAATATATGGGCAATAGGTAAATTCTTATTTCATATTCGTTTTTGGCACAGCAAAAACCGTAGGATAAGATATTAACATTGGATTTCTATAAATTTTATCCTTTGGGGGGAAGATTGGGGGTTTCGGGGGGTTGCTGGGAGGAAATATATGGGCAATAGGTAAATTCTTATTTTATATTCGTTTTTGGCACACCAAAAAACGTAGAATAACATATTTACTTTGAATTTTCATATATTGTAAAATTTTGTCCCTTTGGGGGGTTCTAGGGGGCTGCTGGGGTGAAATGTATGGGTGATAGGTAAATTCTGATTTCAGATTCATTTTTAGCATACCAAAAAACGTAGGAAAAGATATTTATTTTAAATTTTTATAGAATTTAGAAATTTGACCCTTTAGGGGGTGCTGGGACAAAATCTGAGGGTCCTGGGAAAATTCTGACCACGGATTCGAATTCAGCGTCGAAAAATACATAAGGATACCAATGTCAGTACCCACGATCATGACTTTTTCTTGTGTAGGTTGTGTTGTTAATTCCCAAATTAAATAGTCTGTAACACTATAAATAGTAAGCACCATCTGTGAATTGTTTTTTATGCTAAAATCCCTAAACCTGCAAGTTTAACATTTCAAGATCAGATCTGTTAATGCCGCATATAGAGAATATTTTTTTGTTTGTATCCTTAAAGACATTTTAGTTTTTCTGTAAGGACATGGATTTTGGATCTTGAAATATTAGATTTGCTAAGTTTACTACAGTTTTAGTTTACTTGTTGATAAGATACTATACTAGGTATAATATAGATAGATATACAAAGTGACATACAATATATTTGGGGGCAAAATTTATTCCCAAATATAACCACCGAGAAATATTAAATAAACAAAGTTTTGGTCGTTTTTTTTTTGTTAAGTTTTCTACATATTTGACTGGCGAAACGCCCATTTTCCTTTTTTTTTAATAAAATAAAAATATTTCAGACTCTAAAAGTTATAAAAAACAGTGAGCTATAATTGAATAGCAAAATAACTGTACTATCTACATTATTTAACAATAATAAGGGTTTTTTCTTATTTATAAATATTAACTAAACTAAAAACCAAAGAGTGAAAATAAAAGCTCAATATTTGATTTCCGAAATAGAAAATAATACTTATTTAATTAAGGAAATCAAAACAATTTATTTGGGGCTATTTGGATGCAGTTAAGAATATATTACGCCCAATGTTTCACCGGCACGAGTGGCCGACATCCTCGGACAGATCTCTGAAGATCTCAACTACCCGCACTGACGAAACGTAAGGCGCAATTCCGCGACGTTTTTCCTGCGCAAGTAGCTGACATCCTCGAACAAATCTTTAAAGATACCATCCACACGCGCCGTTAAAACTTTGGGATTAATACATTCTTAACGGTAGCCAAAAAGCCCAAAGGAAACTATTGTAATTTTTTAAAATGATGGCTGAGAGAGCGTGATTCGCTTAAAATTATCAAATTTATTTAAAAAATATCTCTTGGACGAAATTTGTGCTTTTAATTTCACTCCTACCGTCATCACCAAAAGTAATGCGACAGAGATAATAGTATAATATAATACACCGACAACAAAAAATGGAATCACTTGGTATCCACTAATAAGTGACAAAAAGGAACAAGGTATGAAGCAGATATCCTTGACCTATTAAAAAATGTAAGCAATATGTCATTTAAAGCAGTTTTAGCTATACTTATTGTCGACAAAAAAGGTTAAATGCTTTGTTTAACTGTCAACCATAACTATAGATGTATAAAGGGATAGATTACAAACTCCATGTGCGCAAGTCGGCTTCCACAAAGGAAGAGATAGACAAACGACCCGCCCGCTGAACGTCGTTCAATGGGCGGAGCTAAGAAGCACTGCGCGAGCCGCAGGCGGACCCTCTTAGCTCTAAACGCGTATGGAATCTGTTTTCCTTTAAACATCTATGACTATAACCATAACTAAGAGTCCTTCAGTTCCCTATATAACTTCTTCGAGGTGTCGCATTACTTTTCCCAATGATGGTACGATTGCTGCGTGTCCCAACATTTCTGCGCAGTAGACAGTGGGTAGACATACTAAACGGAAACTAACCAAATTAGATGCTGCCTGATCGGTGGCTGTCGGTTGGTTGGCCTTGGTCGGTGTTCTTTGTAGAGCCGGCGAACCTATCATGAACAACTTATTTAGACAGTGGCAAGCGCATCGCAATGTGCCAAATGTGCGCTTTGTTTCGTCATCGGTACCTTTTAGTTTCCGGAGTATATTTTATGGTAAAAAAAACTAAGCTATAACTAATATACCCTAACCTCAAATTCTAGGTTCTTGGAAAAAATCTGGTATCAGAAAAGCAACTTACGATTGTGTTAGGTATATCCTTTGAGCATATACCTACTGGAGGCAGACTTGGTGCTCGGCCGTGCGAACAAGTGTCGCAAGAGAAAAATAAAGATAACACTATACCCTTCTCTCTCGCTCCACGTGCCTGAAATCGGCGGTCGGCCCGCTCACCAATCACCACGCAAAGCGGGCTATATACCTCCTTTTTGCCGGCTGACCTATCAGGCACGTGGAGGAGAAGTTGTACTGCCATTCTTCTTACACTCTGGCACGGGCCAAGCGGGCAAAGGTGCCTCTAGTTGGTAAATCCTCGACGGGTATATCAAATAAAGTAAAAAAAAATGTGGTATTTTAAAAGTTTAAAAAAAATTTGAGATTAGGTTTTTTATTGGAAAAGGACACCGCTAAACACTTGGGCAATAGCTTAAAAGAATGTTTGTAAGTAAATTACACTTTAACTTATTAATGTAGGGTCATTCAACGAAGACTGAACTATATTTGTGGCTTTCCTCTTATTTAAGAAAATGTTAAATAGCGATCTTCTTTATTTTTCCCGTAGAGTCCTGAAGAACCCTTTAAAAACATACGACATAACATTATCCTTTTTTCAATGCTTATTGGTTGATTTTAAGTTTAGTTAACTCTTTTTTTTTGTTTCGCTTTAATAAAAAGGATTTCGTATATATTTTTAGTAACAACAGAATTTATTTTAGTTCATATAAAAACATGCAATTTAAATTTAAAAAAAGGTAACAATAAATATTAGAAAGATCAAAACACAAAAAGTTAATGTTCTCTCAAAGTGTAGCGTTTATTACCACTTTTAATACATACTGGTAAAAATAAAACATATTATTTAATATTAACAAAATAATTCTAATAATTTTGACAATCAGCATAGTCTATTCAGACTTCATTGGACGATCATGTATGTAAAAAATTGTCTTTAATAAAAAAAAAAAAAAAAAAAATTGCTGATTTTAAAAGTACCTTGTCTCTTAAACTTACTAAAATAAAATTCAGTCTCCAATCCTGTATATTTAGTTTTTACTTGGGAGATATAGGTACCACGGGAAAAAATATTTCGAAAAATCAATAATTCATACTTTGACTTACAAAAAACCTCTATCACCAAAATGTTTTTCATGCGATGCCCCGATCCCACAACCAAAGTTTGCAGAAATAAAATATAAGTTGAGTCACTTGTTATCGACTAATAATGGCGGGGCAAGCTCAAAATTTAATTATAAAACAAAACAAAAAAGAAACTGTTGAATATTGCACAAATTAAACCATTTAATCCATTAATATCCAGTTTTAAATCGTAATGTATTTACTATTATTCTTATTGTTTTTTTAATCATTAGATTACATACGTACCGGATTTTCCTCATTTGTACCCATAAAAACTAGTATTCTTAAAGTGTAAATGTATTTAAAAAATAAATAAACAAACAAAATATACACAATAAATTAAAAAGTGAACATCAAAATTAATTTTGTTGGCCCTTAATATTTCCATTTCCCTAACTTTAAGAACTTACTTGCTTTTAAATTTCATTACATTAAATTTCACACCGTTCCAAAAATTAATACTTAACAAACCCCATATTTTTCCGCAACAAAATATGTATAAAAACCACACCATAACAATAGTAAAATATATTTTAGATCATGATATTTCCGATAGCAACTCACTAAGCTCCCAGTCTTTACTCGGAGGAAAAAGTTTTAGCTCGAAAACATCGCAGAGCTTATAAAAGAACATGTGTAGATTAACTATATTCTGTCTATTATGACTACTAAAACATCGACAAAGGATTTAAAGAGCAAATCGCTACTCTGAATCGAGTGACTCAACCTAATACATAAATTCTGTAAACTTTGCCACAACCTAAGTCGAAAGACTTACCTTTCAGGCGATCCCCAGTCAAAGCCGATCGTCCACAGTATCTTCGTGTTTACTCTTACCTTTTATTTTGACTGGGGAGTGAAGGACTGATGTGATACAGTAACAAAATAAGCAATAAACAACTTTACTTTATTTATTTTTGAACTCTATTTTTAAAAAAATATTTTTTATTGGTTTAAAGTATGCTTATTTTGTTTAGATAACCCTTTCAATGTGAAAAAAGACATTTTTTTTAAATATCCAGACCGGACGAATTCATTATACTATTCGATAAAAGATCGGTATGTAAATCAGTACTTTTTAAACTGTTTGACAATAATATAAACCGGTTATTACACATAACTTCTTAAGACAGACCGCATCGAAGTGTTGCTTAGGGCACAAATATTGCTAAATGTAATATTTCCAAAAAAAAAGTCCGGCCGCGGTATTTTTAACTCAAAACTGTTCACCTTCTAAAAACAATAATAGTTTTTGCAGATAAAGAACACAACGTAATTTGTTTACTTTAAACCGCTTTAAAATACAGTCTACATTGTGATTTTTTTAATATGTAATTCATAGACGTTCATTGCACAGTGGATGTAGCTGTAAAAATACTTTCCAAGAAATTAGGAATATTAGATTATTCTGTTTAAAAAGTATAGCTCATGATTAAGCACAAATATCTTTCTTAAACATTAATACCTATTTTTTATAATGTTTTAACAAGTGGTTTGCACAAAAAAACCTAAAAGGAAAATAATTAATGAAAATCGGTCTTTTTTATATTGAAAGGGTCATAAATGAATAATTCACCATACCAATGATTAATGAAATTTTACTCAAATGTAAATAAAAAATACCAAGCATAAAACAGCATTAGATTCAATTTAAATGTTTAAGCAGTTTATCTAGTAACACTGACCGCGATTGCGGCACGTAAAACAATCAATCTGGAATATTGTTTAACTCTTAAAGCGTAAAACTAGGGTACGTAAGCCTGAGCACTGAGGGAAAAAAGAAATATGTACCTTATCTGGGAAAAATTTACTTATATCAAAGACAAGTATAGTTTTCATTATAGAAGCTCAAAATAATGCCAAATTTTGGTAATAGGTTTGGACGCTATCGAGCGAGTGTCCCTCGAGAAAATACTGCCGCACGCTGCTATATAAACGAGCACTGATGCCAAAGCTATAACAATGGTAACAGTAATTAGGAATTATTTTCTGTGGGTATTAACCAAAATCGTTAGTAATAATGCTATCTAAAGAAATTATATTAATGAATGTATGTATGTCTTTGTATGTCTGCCTGTTTAAAATTTAACATGAGGCTTTCAACTTTGACAAAAAAATGTTATGAAAAGAATAAAAACTTTGTTAAAGACCAGTTCAGTGGATGTAAGTAAGAAGAAATTATACTATTGACAAATATTTCTGGAAATTTTAATAAACGCACCTAAAAAACAAGACTACACATTTTAATGTCTTGTTATTACCACTACAGAGAAAACACAACACAGAAACAACAATGATATGCAAAAGATCAAATAAAAATACAAGTTATTGAACTCCAGAAAACTAGTCATTAATGTGTTGTTAAATTGTAGAAAAGAATCAATCAGATCGTTTAATTTCTCAATAATAAATAAATAATAATTTTTGTTGTATAATTTCAGCATTTCTTGTGGATGACATAAAATAAAAGATTTAATTTGAAAGATTCTAAACTGTATTTAACATCGTGTATCCCATCAACTATAAATATATTTTTTATTCAAATTTTAATTCTTCAAAATAATAATTTACATAAATAAAATTTTATTATTATACAGCAAAAAAAATTATCATTATTACAACGAATTTGGCTTATTTTGTGCAGAAATTATTCCTAATTACTCTTACCTTTGTTATAGTTTTGGCAACAGTGTTCGTTTATAAAATAGCGGTGAACGTATTTTCCTCGATGGACACCCATTTCGAGTAAACGAGCGTCCGAACCTTTTACCAAAAATTTAGCATTATTTTGTGGCTCTATAGTGAAAACTATAATTGTCCTTACTTATATATGACTTCCTTGGGGGGGGGGCTGCCTCCAGACTGCCCACACCTTCAGTTCCACTAAAATTTTAAAATCTTTCAGACACTGTCATTTAATAACATTTTTTTTCGTCAAATGTCTATTTTCGGATTCATATCTTGGTTGCTGTTGTCGCTTCTTTGTTTTTATTAACTCACAGAGCGAAAAAAAGCACCTGCTGTTCCTACCGTATCAAGTTTTAAAATAAAAAATAATAAGCCGATATTTTTTCGTTGTATCACCGCTTAAATCGGGAAATGAGCTTAAAAAGTCATGCTGTTTTACACTTGGGATAAAAAATTAAGACAGTCAATTACCTTTATGAAATTATGTATATAAAGACCGTTTATTGGACGTACCGCCTCTGGTTACTCATGATCTTTTAGGTGTTTTATTTCCCTCAAATTACAAAGAGATTATATTTGAAATATTTTTTTATTGGTTCCAACCAATGACGTTTATCTCAACATCTTTTTTATTTATTTATTTTTAAAATATAACTTCTAATAGTGTTAAAAAAATAACCATATGTGTTTTAACTTTATAGTGTTGTGTTTTATAAAGGGTTTTTCATTTTCCGCGCTTCAGCTGGGTCACTCAGATACTCAGATCCCGGAGAATTAAATTTCGATGACATTTTCGCATAAAATTGGCTGCATTTCACCAATGATGTTTTGCTGCTTCAAATCCGAAAATTTTGCCTATTTACAAACCGAACATTTTTTTCCATAAATTATTGTTCATTATTTTGAAAATTGCTGACGGCGCACAAATAATCAGATTTTTATTTTTTAAAAAGCGTTTAAAACCTTGAGATCTCTATTATATGTAAAAAAAATTAATGTATAAGTTCCACATATTGGACTATAAGGCCAAGCTTGAACTGACTTGGGTTCTGACGCACTCTTCCCGGACTGCGGCAATAATTTCAAAAAAATTTTGTGGATCATACATTTGTTGATTAGATGACGAATTGTCGACTCCGCAGGGCGGCCGTGGAGACTATGACGGGAACGTCAGGCGAACTAAAGACTGACTTTAAAGACAAATCTTAGCGATTTCCCCACGTCGTTCAAACGTGCAGCGTTCCGTGCTAAAATGCCACGACCATGCGCCGTTTACAAACGTGGAGCGTTAAAAATTAAAAACCCTTTGGTAAAAAAGCCACTAAGCTGCGCTATTTTAAACTCCATAAAATTCCCAAATGTTATATCAAAAAAAGGTAAAATACCAAAACGATATATGTCGAGAGCCAAAAAAAAGTAATAAAAATTATTCATGATACCATTAAATAATATCAGAAAAATAAGAAGACATTTAAAAATTTTGATCTTTTAAATCAATAAATCTGTAGGGTACATTCTACTGAAGTTAAAACCCGTATTAACCCCTACTATACATGATAAATCTCATATAACGCAGCCTCCATCGAATGATTTTGTTCGTCTCGCTTTCTTCATAATCCAGCTGATTGGCACATTGCAAAATATTTTTTATATATACATAACCTCTACGTCACCAACCTTGACGACCTGCTGTTGTTGCGCAGTCGCAGACGATCCGTTCGTCTGTTGAACCGGAGTGGGGCTGCTGCTGGATCTGCTGATGGATCGGATTGTTCGGATCGGCGAAATCGAACAAGGGCTGAATAACTTCTGGGGAAAAACTTGGTTCTTTTGCCACAAGTTTAAAACACGGATGATTTTACTCTGTAAAACGAAAGCAAGTCAGAAAAATAGGTCATATTATTTAGATTATGTTTTAATATATGTGATTGGTTGAAAATTAAAATTTTATTATATAATAAAAAAATCATGTATTAGTCAAAAAATTTCACTCATTCCTAAGAGACTGCAGTATAATGTTATTTTCAGAGTGTTGAAAAGCATTGAAAAAATGGAAAAATATATTGCAACAATTATCTAGATTACACTGTAGGATTAACAAAATTTTGTAAATCATAGGCGTACGTTAATGGACTTGTTTATGGAGTCAAAATCGAAAAAATTCATAGTCGAACAGGGTTAAACGGATTTAAATCACTATTGAAACCACCTGATTTTTTTTTAAATATAATTAAAATAAAGATTTTTAAAATGTAATATTGAAAGCAAAATAATATCTAAATTATAAGTAAGCTTATTTTTAAAAATTTGTATCATTAACAACAATCTTCTTTTCTCTTACTATGCTTTTAGCTATCAGAGTAGGTACACTAAAAGATTTATATGAAAATACTATAGTGACAAAATAAAAAACGAACATTAAAATAAAAAAACATACATTTTTCCTAAAAGGTACAAAAACAATTTGGTCTGTAGAACAATGTCGAAAAAACTTACTTTCGATTCTTGATAAACGCCTCTTATGCAAAAATCATAGAAATTCGCGAGGAGCAAGAAAAGAAAAAAATTTGCCACAATTTTGATTGGTTATTTGCATTTTACTGTCACACAATATTTTATAAATTTATAATTTGTTTAAAAGTACAAAAAATAGTGTCATGTCATGCAGGTTATTTAAACAAGTTTTACAAGTAGTCTTCGCCTAGACTCGAATTTTTCACCATAAACATAATTTGATATTTAGGTGTTGTCTTTTAAAAAGTGCCATGGCACCATGTCACTAAAGAAAAAGCCAAAATAAAATATTGGGATGTAGTAATAAAACAGTTTTAACTAATTTGTATTTTATAAAAATACATAGATACGCGCCGTCGCACACGAAAACAGAAGAGTCCGGCTCTACTCCAAAGCTAAATATGTTGCCTATCTAAATTTATGGCACACACTTTTTACAAAATTTCGTGGAATTTTGTTACTGCGCAGAATCAAAAGGTCACCTTAATGAAAGTTACTTTCATAGTGGGCCGGATATTTTTTGATCGAATAGGCCATTGCTGTGTTCTTCCTGTAACCTTCAAACTTCCTTGTTCTGATCTGGCAAGATACATTATGATCAGAAGTAGTAAATCACTATCTGGATAGAATTCCTTTACCGTTTCTGAAGTAAAGATTTTTGCTTTTTCTGTTAATGTTTCTTTCTTCTGCGATTTTGTTGGGTCAAGAAGAAATGCAAGAAAATGGTGAGCAGTTATAAACTGTTAGTTGCGCTTTTTAAATTTTGACATCTGATTTAAGTTAAAATTATTTGCGTCAAAATGGGTTTTTAAAATTCTAAATTGTTCTACAATTAATTGTGCAGTCGCGCATCGCGTCTTTATATCGGTGGTGACTTTTCTTGTTTTAACAGGGATTTGCAAGACAACGCTTTTCCTATTCTGCACATGCGCAAGCAATGCTAAATAATGGGGGCCACTGGCGGCAACTTTTTTTGTTCTAACATGAATTTGGAATGGAGCTGAAACTGGCGTCCAGCGTCAAAGCCGAACTGCGCAAGGACAAAACGCAATGTTAAGGCCCTTAAATTTTGCTTCTTTTTAATTCGTATGGGAAATCCTTTCTAAGGTCCTTCAGAAGATTCGCCTAGAGTTATAGAATATTTGGACATTGCTGGAATTAAGAAATTCGCCGAAATATTAAATTTTTAAATTTTTCTAATAACGTTAAATTTTGATACTCAAAATTTTCTCCCTTTAATTCATTGGGAGATCCTAGGGTCCTTCAGAAGATTAGCCTAGACTTATAGAATTTTGGAGATTGCTGGAATTAAGAAATTCGCTGAAATATATTTTTAAATTTTTGCAAGAAATAACATTTAATTTTGAAACTGTTAAATTTTGCGCCCCTTTAATTCATTTGGGAGATTCTTTCTAAAGTCCTTTAGAAGATTTGCCTAGACCTATAGAATTTTGGGCATTGCTGGCATTAAGAAATTCGCCGAAATATAAAATATTTGAATTTTTCTAATAAATAACGTTTAATTTTGATACTCTTTAATTTTTTGATCTCCTTTAATTTAAATGGGAGATCCTTCCTAAGGTCCTTTAGAAGATTCGCCTAGACTTATAGAATTTTTGGACATTGCTGGAATTAAGAAATTCGCCGAAATATAAAATTTTTGAATTTTTCTAATAAATAACATTTAATTTTGGTACTCTAAAATTTCGCTCCTCTTGAATTCATATGGAAGATCCTTCCTAAGGTCCTTCAGAAGATTTGCCTATAGATATAGAATTTTTGTACATTGCTGGAACTCAGAATTCAGTGGAAACCCTTAAATTTTGATATTTTTCATCAAATTCTGCAAGTTTTAGTTTTTAATCATTTTGCTTCCTTTTAATTTAATGGGGTTCCCTCCTAAGGTTCAACAGAAGATTTGCCTACAGTTATAGAATTTTTTGACATTGCTGGAATTAAGAAATTCGCCGAAAGCCGGCCCCCAGTTTCAGTTTCAAGAATGATGATTTTAGGCAAGAAATATGTTAATTAAAATTAGTACCTGGAAGAATAAGGTGTTAAAAATAACAACTTGTATTTTCGATGTAAAAAAATCTAGATGAGTGATTTTCTTCAAAAAAATCCGGAATTTGTATTTTTTCCAAAAATCGTAATTTTATCCAGTCCTGAGGCGTACATTAATAAAAAAACTTTAATTATAATTTTTTTTAAATTACCTTATCTTCATTGGGACACTTAAACAAATTTATAAACGTCTGCTGCAAATTCTTTTGCAAATCTGGGCGCAAACACGTCCTTTTCCGGCCCAAACTGATGTCTCGACTGTCGCACGATCGAGTCTATGACGTACAGACCAGGCACCTTATATTGGCTTACACTTCAAAATAAACTTTTCTACGCTCTGCACCACGTGCTTGTAGAACTTGATGGCCTTAATGGGCTCCCTCGTCAAGGCCGTCATCTTGGCCTTGGAGATGGGGGGCTTGACCTCGTACAGAGACGAGAGCTGTAACAAAAAGAGATCATTATTGTAATTACGTTTAATAATTGGTTGCTGAATAGGTTTGGTCATTTGATGATAAGTGATGGCGCTATTAGGTTAGTCGTTGTATTTTTCTAAAAATGGTAGTACTTTTTAATGAACATGTGTAAAATTTCACGCAAAAACAACTTTTGTTCGAAAAAAAAAAATTTCTTGTGTTCTTACTTTTTGCCTATGTAACTTATTGATTGGCTGACATATTTGCTAAATATAGAATTTAATAATAATAATAATAATAACATTTAGGAATCGACCAAAACCAGACTCAAGATGTTAGAGCTGTGAAGACCGAGCTTAGAAGAATTACAGGCCACGTTTACAGAGAATTTGGGAATCCAATTATCTGGAATAAATAAGGTCCTTGCTACCAACATGCTAGCAGTTCCTGTATTACTTTACTCTTTGGAGTGGTTAAGGAACGCGAGAGGAACTGCGCGAGCTGGACATCAGCACACGAAACATGATGCATCTTCACCGTAGCATCCATCCGCGCTCATCAACATCCTGTATTTACCTTCCACGCCACCAGGAGGTCGTGGCCTTTAAGCTTAGAGTGTATTCACGGTCGGATGGTTTTGAGTCTTGCAAGTTGCCAATAGTACTGATCCACTGATGCAACTAGTAAGAGTACACAAATAGCTAATGTTGGAGCGTTTCTATTCAAGGTAGCGGAGCTAGCAGCGGAGAAATTTGGTCTCAGATTTGCAATAGATCCAAACGACGACCAATCACTTATAAGACTTGAGTCTAAAGCTGTCAGAACTGCAGTTAAAAGAGCAGAACAGCAGATGCTTTAGAGGATCACAAACTCTGGAGACCACAAATAAATGCTCTATGGAAAAATTAAATAAAAATATCTTTCTTTTGCGAAGTCTTTCCAACTATGTCTCACGGGATATTTTAAAGTGTGCCTACTTTTTCCCTCTTTCACTCTCATCTTTCCTACTGATTTTGGCCTGGGGGCATGCAGCGGATACAGGACGTGTTTTCGCTCTCCAGCGCGGGCGCTAAGAGTCCTGGCTGGTCTTGCTTATAGGGAGGATTGCCGCCAGGCATTCAGGGGCTTCAAGATACTGACACTCCCTTCACAGTATATATTTGAAAATCTTAAATATCTGAAGAGAAATATCGACGCATATGTGAGCCATGAGGAAATCCATAATTATGAAACCAGGCACAGGAATAACATCCTACCCGCCTACTGGAGGTTAAAAAGGTGTCAGACGGGTCCAGGCTACTGGGCAATAAAATGTTTTAATGTATTACCTGAGGATATTAAAGGTTTGTCTTTTGTTGCTTTTGAAAGAAGAGTCAAAATATTTTTAACAGAAAACGTTTTTTATTCAATAGATGAGTACCTGAATTTTACATTTTGATGGACATTTTTTAGCAGTGTTTCTGTACAAGTATACTTTGTGTGATGTATTTCACTAAAAGTATTCTTTCTTTTAATGTTTAGTTTTATGATTTTTTTTTTGTTGACGTGTGTAAAACATTGTAATATGTATTAACATGAATAAACAGTATGAAGTATGAAGTATGAAGTATATTTATTGAAACATAGAAAGAATCAATCTATCTCAAAACCTTATGTTTGGGTTTTTAAAATCTGATGAGCTAAAGTCCGAGACCGAGGTAGAAAACCCTAGCATGTCAGGATGGGGTGATAAACACATTGGTATATCGAGGCCAGTTTTTTAACATTCCTGATACTGCTTGTCAAGCCTGTCGACCGCAACTCAAAACACTTATGCACTTATTGTCAGCTTGTCCAGTGCATGCTGTTGGTGGTTACATCCACCGACATAACGATACGCTTCGGGTACTCTATTATTACCTCAGACATTATTATGGCATCAATGAAACATCAGCTCTGCCATTTGCTCCCGGCGATATCGAGGCAGTAGTGGAAAATGACAACTGTCACATATATTGGAATTATGCATTCCCAACTACGCATCAAATTCGTGCCAATAAACCTGATATCGTTTTCCTTGATAAAAGGAATAACTCTATGTAGGATACGTCATGTCGAATCTTTGTAAATAATAATCGAAGCAACCGAAACCCATATGCACTTACTGTCAGCTTGTCCAGTGCATGCTGTCAGTAGTTACATCCACCAACATATCGATGCGCTTCAGGTACTTTACTATCACCTCAGACATTACTATGGCATCAATGAAACAGCAATTCTGACATTTGCTCCTGGTGATATTGAGGCAGTAGGGGAAAATGACAACTGTCGCATTTATTGGAGTTATGCGTTCCCAACTACGCATTAAATTCGCGCCAATAAACCTGATGTCGTTCTCCTTGATAAAATGAATAACTCTATGTATGTCATAAAGTTCTCTGCCCCAGCGAAACTAAGATCGATATAAAAGAACGGGAGAAAGAAGCCAAACATCAAGATCTTCTTGGAGATCTTTAGAGGCTCTATCTGGAGTTTAACGTCGATTGATTGTCGTAATTATCGGCGTTTTGGAACGCATGAAGGATAATGTCTAAGATGAAAGCCATGCATTCATTTCAGAATATCTTGAAAACCAAGTAGAAAACAGTTCTTACAATATTTTTAAAAACAATGCAATATAAATGATAGTATTGAAAAATTTAAAAAAAAAACATGAATGTTTTGATCGTTTTGTTAAAAATATATTGATTTTGAAAGTTTACTTGGTCTGTTTGTTATTAAGAAATATTGTACATTATTTTATTCTTTTTTACATAATCGCCCTTATGAAAGTTAAGTTATGAAAGGTGTTTTTTAGGATTAGGTGGGTATAAAAAGTGTAAAATAAATGTGTTGTGTGTACAGTCTTTTACAAAAATAATATTTTTAAACATTGAGAACCTCTAACTTTTTGTAAAGTGTATTCGTTTTTATTTGTAACATCGCTAAATTTGGGTCCATTCAAAATACTGCATCATGAATTAAAGTAAAATAAGAAAAAATATTATGATGCGTATGGTACTAGTCCTGACCCGTTCAACAATAAATTTTTATTTGAGAGAAATGGGCAAGTTGCGAGGATGGCATGGAAGAGACAAAGATAAAATATGTTAATCCCAATCTAGTTTGACTGTGGACTGGACGGGCTTTACTTACTATAAGGAGATAATTTTGTCTATGACTCTCGAGTGAACTACCTTAATAAAATGTTAAACAAAAACGAACCAGTGGTTTCAAATCAAGACAGGCTTTAAATAGTTTGCTTTATTTTTAATGGAAGTTTTATTTTATGAATAGCCAAAAAAAATCTTAGCAATATATTTTTTTTTTTTTTTATTTTGGGACAGTCCAAAAAGGCTGATGCCTAAGTACTAACAACCCTGGGTTCTTAAGTGTGGTGAGAGGAGTTTGTTCACACGGGTCTTAAATATTTGAAGATTGGAAAAGGAAAACTGCTGCGGCCAGCAGGTTCCAGTCTTGACACTTTGAGGAAGAAACGAAGAAAGCGGGAAGTTTGGGGCCTCTCCAATTGAACTGTAAAAAGATGCATAAAAGTTACTTTACGTGTTGCTCTTTTAGAGCTGCCAGAGAAGGAATTATACTGGCCAACTTCTTGAGCAGAAGCCGTGAAAATACCATAGAAGAGCGACAGATCTCCTACAGCTCACAGTGGGCAAGACGAGGAAGCCTTTCTGTGAGCGTGGGATCATTAATAAGACTAACGGCTCTTCTTTGAATGGAGTCCAGAATGCTAAATGTTGTAGGGGACGCCATTTCCCAAACATGAGCACAATATTCTAAAGAGGGTCTGATTTGGGGTACATACAGAGTATACAGATTGGAAGAAGAGAAATACTTTCTGGTTCAAAGAGGAATCCAAGCTTTTTGGAAGCTGCCGAGGCTATGAATGTAATGTGCTTGTGCCAGTTGAGGTTATTCTCAAAAGAAACGCCGATAAGATTAAACGACTCTGTTCTGCAGAACTTGACCGCTCATATTAACGGATGAGCATTGGCAGACTTTTTCACGACAGCGATTATGATTGTGTTTTTGAGGCATTAAACTGAACAAGACTTTTGGCGCCCCAATCCAAGATAAGTTTGAGGTCTTGTGAAAAGGATATCTGCATTGACCTGTGCTTGTTTTTAAATCAGAATTACATGGTGGCTAAAGAAATTGAATACTAGAGTAAAGGGTACTCCCTGAGCAAAACTATGAATGATTGTTGATTGTGGAAGAGAGAAGATCATTAATGTGTAGATGAAACAGCTGGGTGCCCTCACTGAGGCCTGGGGCACCCCAGCATTAATTTGGTAGAAGCTGGAAGAATGACCATATACAGTAACTGATATACGTCGATTAGAAAGAAAACTGAAGAGCCAAGAGCAGAGCTTAGGTGGAAGACTGTAAGAAGGAATTTTGTTAAAATGATCATGCAGACCTGATCAAAAGCTTTGGATATGTCAATCCGGGAGGATCAATTCCTGACTTTTCATATAAAACAAATCTTAAGAAAAAATTTACAATACTTTGGGAAAACATAATTTTCAGTCGGTTGTCAAGAAATGATTCAGAATCTTCACACATAGAATTTTTTAACAAAATATTGAATAGAAAATTGTCATTTATTTGCGTGTTTTTAAGAAAAGAAAGACATTAAAAGAAAAAGACAAATTTTATAGTCTATAAATATAAAAAAACATTAAAACATAAAACCCATTAAAAAAAAAACATAATTTTGGTTTATAACTCAAAAATAGTAAATATGTAACAAAAATTATCTACACCACCATTCTACAGAAAAAAATTTATCAGTGTTATTTTACCTTTTTGATAAGTTGAAGGATAACGGAGATAAAGGGGGTCCCAAAATGCAATATTTTCAAAAATGCTCGTATTTTAAAAACTAAAAGGGAGCTGTCATCAAAATTTTATTTTTTTAAATACGGCCCCGATTTTTTTTTATGTATTTTAAGAGCTTCAAAGTCCCCAAACCAATGATGTATTGCAATTATTATTCGGAAAATTCATATTAATGACATTTCCAAAAAACCATGTGGAGAGACAGAATAAATTTTTGGTAGAAAAACATTAAAATGATTTTTCAAATAAGTGTAATACATCATTGGTTTTGGGATCCTAAAAGCTCTTAAAATACGTAATAAAAATCCAGGGGTATTTAAAAACAAAGTTGAGGATAGCAGCTTCGAAAACAAAACGCTCATGTGTAAATCTAATAACACTGTTTTTTAAAAAAGAAAAAGTAGCAATGAGAATGTAAAATTTTTTTTGTTATATCTATTTAAATGAGTCATAAAAAAAATTAAAATAAAATCGCTAATATTCAGTTTTTTCCAAAAATCTTGAGATTTAAAATGTTTAAACCTTTAAGATGAAATTTGGTCAGCATCAAATTGCAACTTTTCCTCCATTTAATCGACCTCGTATCTCTTCAAGTTTCCGAGATCCTAATGATGAGAATCGAATTTGGGACACCCTGTACAAGTATTTTCGGGACACCTTATATAAATTTCATCTGGAAGATGAAAAACAGTGCCAATGTATGGTTATAGTCTGAAATGCTTAGCAAAGTTAAGCTCAAATCACACAGAGCAAAGATATCATAGTCATATTTTGCCCTAAGGTTATTTCAAACAATTTGAAAACATATATTTTCCGGACGAAATAACTTATTTATTTACATAATATAAAATACAGTACATCACTGGCTAGTTGCACAAATTGTACAACATAAATAAGTAAAAAAATGTACAATCATTCCTTGATCTAAAAATCATTACAATAAACATTATTAGAATAACCTACAATAAAACATAGGTTCTCAGTCGCCCATGAGTGCTCTTAACTTATGTTAAACGTCAATGGGGCACAGCCCAAATCAAAAGTGGGAAGAATGTAATAGATGAAGTACTGCATAATAAGGTTTTGTGATTCTGTTCTGACCCACATCAGTGCGGCTTTTATACATTAAGAACGGATCAAAAAGGTGGGTTTTCCGCAAAGGTTCTTGGAAATTAATAAGACCCAGCAGGTCTGGATAATTCACAATGCCAGTTAAAAACAAGTCCACAAAAAAAAAGTTGTGTGTGCTGAATATCGGACTAAGATCTTTTGGCGTATTTTTTCCCACTGAACATATCTGAATTATTATAAATCATTTTTTTTTATTTATTTGAATCCAAAATTATTCAAAATTTGCAGAAAAAAAAAAAAAAATAATTTTCAAATTTTTTCCACCCGAGTTTCCACCTAAAAATTCGGTTATTTGATTATAACTCGAAAAATATTGCATTTAGACAAAAAGTTATAAAACCTAAATTAAAGGTCTTGTAAAAATACATAGGTTATGTTATATAAAGTTTTGTGTATATTTTATAGTTTTTGTGATATTGACAATTTAAATTTAAAAAATAAATCGTTAATATCTGAAATAATGGCTTTTCGGGATTTTTTGCTGTTTGACCCCTAATTTTGACTTCAGATTCGTGTTCAGCGGAAAAAAATACTCCAGAAAATCTTAGTCCGGCACCCAGCAAACACCTTTTTTTTGTGGACCTGTGCAATCTTATGACCGAACATTAAAGTAAGATACCTATGTTTTTTAAACTATCAATACTGAGTAATAGCAAAAGTTGCTGATAACATGGCATAACTCCAAAACTAGGAGTTTCTAAAAAAAATGACTTTAGATTTGGAATCAGCGCCCCAAAAAATCCCCATATATCAAATATTAATAAGATAGGCACAGGCCTTATAAATAAAAAATTAAGGATAATAAAAAATAAAATATTTTTGAAGCATTTCCATTTGTAACTGAATATGCAGTGACGTAGATGATGAAATAATAATTTAAAATCACTTTAAATCTTTTATGAAAAAAACATGGCTTAGTATATGTATTTAAATACCAAAATTTTTCTAGGTAACCACGACATACTGGTATCACAGCATACCTAACAGAAAGTAGCACCCTTTCATGAATTGACGGAAAGTATGGTCATTTTTCTTAGTTCAGCCAATGTTTTAGGTTTAAAAAGGTAGGTTTAAAGTGAGTGGGTATAACACCCTTCCACCGCGATCAGTCTATTGTGGCTAGCCAATGTTTTGCTAAGATATAATCTGTCTGCTTTATTTGAATTGTAATCGTTTCTTTCGTGTTTTGTGCTTAAAAATATCAAAAGTGCCGCCAGGGAGAGATCGTGCAGCTTGTTAGTTATGCTGTGTACAAGTAAAGATGTTAAGCTAGCAAAAATTTGCTTAAAGTCACCAATGCGAAAGTTGTGCAGCATAATAAGAAACGTCAAACACTGAAGTCAGTACATTTATTGTGGGCAAACAGCATAATAGCCTTATTATTACAGTGTTTCACTAACTATTCAGGCATTTCCTGTAATGCCTCAATCTATGTTAGGAAAAGAGCGCGTTTGACGCTAATATATATTATTCACCAATGGATTTTTGAAACCTAATAAGAAAGTGACATATGACCTAAACAATCCAAAAACAAGAACGAAGTGGGAAGAAGTATATATAATATATATTTGTAAAAAGTGTGGTTGGAAAGTTCTTAGGTGTACGATGGAAGAAAATAATGTTATATTTTCCTGGGCTAAACTAACGCAGACATTCTGCAGAAGAGAATAGTAGTATAGTAATACAAGACCTTACAGTAGGGGTTATTAGGGGATTTACAAATGCTTAACCACAGCATAAACGAGATTTAAAAGTTCCCACTATAAAAATGATTTTATTTGGGTAGCGTAAACCAAGTTGAATTACTATTTTTTTGTATAAAACACCCAAAATAATACAAGATTCACAAAAAAATGATAAACCTACAACACCTCATTGGTGCCAAAAAAGACTTGTATTTACCTCAGAATTAAAAGCCTTCACAGCCTCCATTTTTAATGGATTATTGCTTTCTGTATATTACACTAAAACAACGCACTTTAAATTAAAATAAACCATAGTTCTTATAAAAACACTGCTAAAAAAAATTTGGTCTCAAAAACGACGCCATTTTGAGGTCACTCTCGCACTTTTGCCGACAAAACGAAATGACGTTTAGCATCGAAAAAAATTAACGGAGCATGCGTCAAGCGCGAAAATAATGCTTTAGGAAACGTGGCAACGATGTATTTTGGATGAAGCAACAGCCATCTATGAACGTCTTACAGCACTAATAATACGTGTTTTTCAACTACAGAGCACAGTGCGCATTAGTGCCGCATATATGAGCATTAATGATTGAAACAGTCAAGACCTTGGTATATACCCCGAGAGGGAGCCTCGCGACTTGGCCGTGCGAACAAGCGTACGAGAGAAAAAAGTTTAAGCTTTCTCTCTCTCTTCTCAACGTGCTGATTGACCGATGGGGAAGAGCCAACATCAAACAAGCGGTTTCTTATAAAACTTAACAAGGTATAACCCATCATTCTTTACTGCTATTGGTCCCAAGAAAGCGCCTATGGTTTGGAGGTCACTTTTGCCTTACATTTTGCCGACAAAACAGAATTTTAATAATTTGCTAAATATTAACAAACTAATTGCGAAAAAACTTAGCTATTAGAAACGTGGCAACGTATAGATTTTTTGAGAACAACATCTAGAACTTTATATTACTGTTACAACTACAAACAGTCGATTAGTCCAAATAGCGAATTGACATGTTAAATTGGTTTAATGGAGCTTGCGAATTGGGTCACATAGCTGAGAAAGTTTATATTTCTTCTTTCCTCCAACGTCTGATTGACCAATGAAAAAACATGCAAACAAGTACTTCATACAGAGCGGGGTATTTACTACTTTCATTAACCAATCAGCATGTTAAAGCGAGCGAGAAAAGTTATACACCCATTATTCTTTCTTTCTCGCCGCTAGTTCGGTCAGCCCCAAGCGGCAAGGCTGCCTATAGGTACTTGCTCGAAGGCATATATTCGAAAACTACTTAGCTAATTTATCGATAAAACAGGACATTTTAATAATCCTAAATTATTATAAACTAAATTGTCGAAAAAATTTTAAGCTATTTATTAAAAGATGGCGCACCTCTAAGAGTCTTTCACTTTGGAACACCCTAAGAGTCTTCCTTTGGAGTCCATTTTTATACCCTGGAGCATATACCTTCTAAAGGCAGCCTTGCCGCACGACAGCGCAAACAAGCGTGCGAGTGAGCGGAGAATATACCTCTTCCCGCTGACCAATTAGGCACATGGAGCAAGGGAAAAGGTTGTACCTTATTTATTTCTTTCTCGCACGTTTTTTGCACGGCCAAAGTATATAACCAAACAGCTTATAATCATTTTAATTTTAGAAATGAGTAGATTGGTTTACTTTTACTTAAAATAATACTGGTATGAATCAAAGTAAAACTGGGTAAAACCAAACACATGTAAAAACCAGAGTTTATTCTGTGTAAAAACTGTTAAAAAGTAAAGGGTCCTGGTTAGAGAGATGTGACAATTAATACAAATAACGGTACGATATCCAACCTGCAGGATGACGTCATGTGTTGGGCTATCATTTAACCTTGACATGACAAGAATTTGACGTTTCGGCGTTTTTGAAATGATAATAGAGTAAAAAAAAATCGGAAAATCCACAATGAGTTTTCTCAAGCTTGCACGTAACTCAAGACTAGCTAACACCACCAAAAACTTAGTTCGATTTTCCAGCGAAAGCAAAGGTGATTTGGTGAATTTAACCTCAAAAAATGGACGTCTCGATGTATTACCTTTGAACCGAGGAAAAAGCCTCGTTTTTGGAACTGGTAAAAATAAACTCTTTAAGAGGATAGCCTCAGAAAGCAGGTCACTTACTGCAGTTCGTTATTTTTCATCTAAAAGCGATGGAACCGATGATGTGCCTCCTGAAGAAGAACCATACAACCCACAACTGCCAGCTACTGTTGCGGTTCCCGAGGTATACCTATTGTTTTAAAGATCTTAGTTATTACCTTTTATATTGAAGACAATAATAAATATTTGTTTAAATCTTAGGTATGGCCACATGTTCCTGTTATTGCCATATCTCGAAATATAGTGTTCCCTCGTTTCATAAAACTCATTGAGCTTACAAACCCACAGCTTATTGAATTAATCAGAAGAAAAGTGAAGTTAAACCAGCCATACTGTGGTATTTTTTTAAAGAGGAATGAAGAAAATGAATCTGAGGTTCGTATCAATGAAATCTAGTAATCTCTATAAATATTTCTTAATCATGTGTATTGTGTAGGTTGTAAATAAGGTCGACGAAGTTTACAATATAGGAGTATTTGCCCAGATTCACGAAATGCAGGATCTGGGGGATAGATTAAGGCTGGTTGTGATGGCACACAGGAGAATTAAAATAACGGGACAAATTTTTGATACTGTAGAAGATGAACCTACGGGTAAGAATTAAATATACAGTGTTAGCAAAAGATTAATAAGTCATCTCTTCTAAAAGTGAAGGAATTGCTTTTTCTAAAGTTATAGGCAATAATGTAGGTTGAATGAAAGATGTTCTTTTGACTTGTATTTATTTATTGAAATCACAATGTTTCAACTTCTAAGTACCTGCAGCCATCTTTAGTTGAATACTAAGTAATTAACATGAGTACAAGGGTATTTATATAATATCTATGTGTGCTAATTCATGATGTATGACTGCCTCATATGTAGAGATGTTAAATATCCGGAAATTCAAGATCATTGGCAAATGTTTGTGACTTATTTTTTAACTACCGAAATTGGATACAAACATAAAAGGGTTTTAACTAGAGCTGTCATGCTATTTATTTTAAGGAATAACCAACAGGAAACAAAAAGTAATTCATGTGTTTTTTGTTTTAATTTTTGCCAACAGGCTCTACAGACTCTACAGACAGTGAGTGGGTATAACACCCTTCCAATATGTACTTAAAGAACAAAATTAGTTTTGTGTACAAGTAAAAATAAACACCGTACTAATATACTTATTAACATTTTAAAAAACATAATAAAGTTAAGTTTAAAAATGGTCCCCCAGAACACCAGCGCCATCTTAATTTACTGCAGTTAAAGGGCCATTTTTGTAACCGAGCGATCTTATCTTTAGGCTCAATGCTCGGAAACACAACAAATTTTTGCTAGGTAACCACAACATACCGGTATCACAGCATAACTAACAAAGGGCAGCACGATTTCATGAATTGGCGGGAAAATACTGTCATTTTCCTTGCACAGATTCAGCTGTTATTTTGCTGGGAAATGATCTGTCTCCTTTATTTGAATTGTAATTATTTCGTGTTTTGTGCTTAAAAATATCAAAGGCGCCATCAGTTAATATTTTTTGTTATATGGTTACCTTGCAAAAATTTGTTTAAAACCAAAATAAAACAATTATGGGATTTCCCCACAGCCCAGTCACCTCACTCCCAATTGAAAGATGTCAAAGGCAGAAGGCGCTTTAATTATTGTTGTTGCAAAATGACCAATTGTGCATGCAACAGGCGCAATTTAAAAAAGAACAATACGAGATTAATTACAAAATCAGCTGTAAGATGGAGATAGCAGCAGTAATTTAAATGCGAATATTTGGGCGAATATAGCAGTGAATTTTCGCGAATATTCTTGCTCACATCTCTACTCGTATGATGTCTATCTATCCCAGTGTGGACGCAATCAATGCTTCAAATGGATGATAGTTTTTGTATTATTACTTTTCCAGTGATGTTACTTATTTAGTATTCAGCGAAGACCACTGGAGATGCTTACCACTTAAAACATTGTATTTTTGACTAAATAAAGACAATAGAGGTTCATTTTTAATGTCACTCGGTCTGTCACTATCTCAGATGAAAAAAATGTATTTTGTAACAAGCACATACTGTAAAATAAGTAAATTATCGTTTAAAACAAACCTTAAAAATTTGTGTTTTTTTTTTGTCCCAACTGAACTCTCTTCAGTTTTCCCCTCGTAGAAAAAGTGGGCCAAACACTGAACCTTCACTTCCCCGCGTTCAACACAACCATTAAAGTCCCAAAAATTTCAGAAGAGTCGGACACCAGAGGACGCCGCAAAACTCGCAACAACCGTATAAAAAAATCCTTTCCCGAAATCAAAAATGTAGACGAAAAATCACAATCTCAAAAAAAATCTGCCGAAAGTGGCGAGCCGCCCAAAGAGGGAGCGAAAGAAGCCGGGGCTGAGCCTCTTTTGATGGCGGAGGTTGAAAATGTCGTGCACAATAAATTTAGGCAAACTGAAGAAGTAAAGGCACTGACACAAGAGGTTATTAAGACTATAAGGGATATTATTAGCTTAAATCCACTATATAGGTAAGAATTTTTTTGGCTTTTAATGCCTCCCTGAACCAATTTTACAGGTCTGTCTATTTATAATATTATTTTTTTTACAATTTGTATTATAGGGATAGTTTACAACAAATGATGCATCAAGGCCAAAGAGTTGTGGACAATCCAGTGTATCTGTCAGATCTAGGTGCCGCCTTGACGGCTGCCGAAAGTAAGGAGTTGCAAGAAGTTTTAGAAGAAATGGATGTGAGTATTCAATTTTTTTTTCTAGGCTAAAAATAATGCTTTATGTATAAATAACACTTTTACCAAGTATTTCTTTAATACAACTTTATTAACCAGAACTCTAAGCATTTAAAATTGAAATATAAATACCAGCACCTAAACAACATCCGGGTATTTAAATTTCGCGTGACGTCACAAAGCACTACTACAAGTAAGAGCCTTACTAAGATTAGGTTCGAATCCGTCATACCAAAAAACCTCCGGATACCAATTTTTACTCCAATTTTTACAATACTATAGATTTTATTTAAAAATTAAAAAAAATATTAAAAACTTTAACACTCTGTATTTCGGAAATGAAGGCCTTGCGGACCCATATTTGTATAGATTTTTATGTTTATTTTTGGGCCCTGACTACGTACCTGAAGTATTGACATTTCCCCATGAATCACCCTGTATTTATAAGCTCGAAAATAATTCCTGAAATAATTTAACCTCTTGTGGTATTACTAGTGAAAATTCTCTCAGATATTAAAATATGTTTTTATCTTTTGATGTGTTTACTTAAACCGTCCTTTCCAGATTCCAAAGCGGCTAATGTTATCGCTCTCCCTCCTTAAAAAAGAATACGAATTGTCAAAATTACAACAGAAAATCGGCCGAGAAGTGGAAGAAAAAGTTAAACAACATCACAGGAAATACATACTCCAGGAGCAACTGAAAGTGATAAAGAAAGAGTTGGGATTGGAGAAGGAAGACAAAGATGCGATAGGAGATAAATTTAGGGAGAGAATCAAGGATAAGGTGTTACCTCAGGCTGTGAGCACGGTGATCGATGAGGAACTGAATAAACTGAACTTCTTAGAGAGTCACAGTTCTGAGTTTAAGTAAGCATTTTCTATTTAAATTTACCTAGCAAGAACGGGCATGAGTTTCCTCTCATATTTTCCATTTATTAAACTGGAAAATAATACCTTTTATTTCCAACTAAATGATTTAAATATCACAAAGTAACATTACAAAATATTGGTATACTATATATCGATATGGAGCTGAAACTGGCGAAAGGCGCTACAATAGTACACACACACATCAGGGAATTTCTTAATTCCAGCACAGGTCAAAAATTCTATACCTCTAGGCAAATGTTTTGTAGGACCTTAGGAAGGATCTCCCAAACGAATTAAAGGAAAGCAAAATTTTAAAGTAATAAAATTTAACGTTATTTAAAAGACAAATTCAATAATTTGCTATTTCGGCGAATTTGTTAATTCCAGCAAAATCCAAAAATTCTATATCTTTCAAAACATCTTCTGTAGGATCTTAGGAAGGATCCCCCATTTGAACTTAAGGGGCACAAAATTGTTAATGTACTCAGACTTGTAAAATGTGATGAAAAATATAAAAATATTAGGATTTCCACTGGATTCTAAGTTTCAGCAATGTCCAAAAATTCTATAACTTCAGGCAAATTTTCTGAAGGACCTTACGAAGGATCCCTCATTTGAATTAAAGAAAAGCAAAATTATTTAAGTACTCAAACTTGTAAAATTTGATGGAAAATATTAAAATTTCAGTATATTCACTGGATTCTAAGTTCCAGCCATGTCCAAAAATTCTATAACTTTAGGAAAATCTTCTGAAGGACCTTAGGAAGGATCCCCCGTTTGAACTAAAGGGAAGCAAAATTATTAAAGTACTCAAACTTGTAAAATTTGATGAAAAATATTAAAATTTCAGGATTTCCACTGGCTTCTGAGTTCCAGCAATGTCCAAAAATTCTATAACTTTAGGCAAATCTTCTGTAGAACTTTAGGAAGAATCCCCCATTTGAATTTAAGGGGAACAAAATTATTAAAGTAAGTACTCAAACTAGTAAAATATGATGAAAAATATCAAAATATCAGGATTTCCACTGGATTCTAAGTTCCAGCAATGTCCAAAAATTCTATAACTTCAAGCAAATCTTCTGAAGGACCTTAGGAAGGATCCCCCATTTGAGTTAAAGGGAAGCAAGATTATTAAAGTACTCAAACTTGTAAAACTTGATGAAAAATATCAAAATTTTAGGATATCCACTGGATTCTGAGTTCCAGCAATGTCCAAAAATTCTAAAACTTTAGGCCAATCTTCTGTAGGACCTTAGGAAGAATTCCCCATTTGAATTAAAGGGAAACAAAATTATAAAAGTACTCACACTTGTAAAATTTGATTAAAAATATCAAAAATTCAGGACTTCCACTGGATTCTGAGTTCCAGCAATGTTCAAAAATTCTGTAATTTTAGGCAAATTTTTTGTAGGACCTTAAGAAGAATTCACCATTTGAATTAAAGGAAAACAAAATTAGTAAAGTACTTACACTTGTAAAATTTGATTTAAAATATCTAAAATTCAGGATTTCCACTGAATTCTAAGTTCCAGCAATGTCCATAATTTCTCTAACTTTAGGCAAATCTTCTGTAGGACCTTAGGAAGGATCCCCCATTTGAATTAAAGAGAAACAAAATTATTCAAGTACTTACACTTGTAAAATTTGATTAAAAATATCAAAATTGCAGGGTTTCAACAGAATTCTGAGTTCCAGCATTGTCCAAAAATTCTATAACTTTAGGCAAATCTTCTGAAGAACCTTAGGAAAGATTTCCCAAGGGAAGCAAAATTTTAAAGTATCCAAATTTAATGTTATTTATTAGAAAAATTAAAAATTTTGATGAATTTCTTAATTCCAGCAATGTTCAAAAATTCTATAACTCGGCGAATCTTCTGAAGGACCTTAGGAAGGATCTCCCATACGAATTAAAGGGGAGCAAAATTATATAGCCCTTAATATTGCGTTTTGGCCTTGCGCAGTTTGGCTTTGACGCTGGACGCCAATTTCAACTCCATTACATCAATAAATATACATAAATTAAAATATTACATTTTAACACCTAACACAATATTACAAAAATCCAAGTTTTAATTGTCTCTTATGGGAACTTAGACTTATCCAGAACAGGTCGGTGTCTAGTCATGTTGGTTGTAATTCCTCACAATAATATAATTTTTAAAATTTCATTAAAAAAATATATATAAATATAAAAACAGTCATATTACTCATTCTCAATAAAAATAGTTCTTAACTTTAATAAATTCACAATATTATCAAACCGAAATCTCACAAAAGGCAAGAATTTAACAGAATTTCGGTACAAACAATGTAAACAAACGGGAGATCGATAAATGCCATACGCGTTTTCTTAGTTCACATTTTTTTTCGCCAAAGGGCATGTAGAATAGTTAGTAGGATGAGTTAATTATTTATTCAGTTACATACACTTTCAGAGTATTTAACTTCAAATAGGCAATATATTGTTTATTAGCTAAAATTGGTTGATTGGTTTAAGCTTGATTGGTCGCATACCCATATTTGTTGAAAGTCACACTACTTGTTTTAACTGAGTATAGTCCAGAAGGAGGACCTCAGCTGTTAGTTTCTTGGAAGGATCACCTAGTGCTGCCTTCACATGTCTGACCAGGTGATGCATGCCAACGATTCAGATGTTGTTTTAGGGACCATCTGTCTATTGTTGTTTTTATCGCCTGTTTTGATAGTCCTAGAACAGGCTTTAGGCTATTGAACTTTCTAGAGGAGCCGGCTGTCAAACAATCAAAATATTTTTTAGTTTATTTGATATGCACTGTTGATAACCGGGAACCTTTTTTAAATATCTCAATAGTAAAAAAAACATTTGCTGCAAAGTCTTTTAACCACCCTGTAAATATATATTTTATTTTATACTGTCTGGTAGACCTGTAGACCTTCAATTATATATTATCAATTTGGGTCTGGTAGGTTTATCATTACAGTATCAGAGCAGGTAAGTGTCGCTATAAGCAACACTTACCGGACTGTTTTATTTTTACAAATCAAATAAGACATTTAAAACAGGGAAAAAAGTGATGCGATTTTCAGGATATAATGTGATTTTTTCATTTTTGAAATCAAATAATGAAACAGAACGGACTTACAATATGAAATAAAATACCGAGTAAAATACATTACGATACACGTTCGCTAGTACTTGTTACAGTTACTCGTTTAGACATTCTTGACTCGGCTCCTAGCGTCGCTTCGTCCATAATGTCTAACTTGTACAGTAACAAGTAACCTAACGACTTATGACTTAAATTCTCAGCTTAAATTACTATATATTAATTTTTATTTTTCTATCAGTGTAACACGGAATTACCTGGACTGGCTCACCTCTCTGCCGTGGGGTGTCCAGAGTGAAGAAAATCTGAACCTAATGAGAGCTTCGGAAATTTTGGACCAAGATCACTACGGCATGGAAGATATCAAAAGAAGAATTTTGGAATTCATTGCTGTGAGCCAGCTTAAGGGAAGCACCCAAGGAAAAATATTATGTTTCCACGGACCACCGGGCGTAGGAAAGACCAGTATAGGTATGCTTGATTTTCGAATGATTGAAAAAAATTAAAGAAACTTTCACCGTCCACTCTGTATATTTGGATTTTATTTGTTTTTCAGCCCGATCCATCGCGAGAGCGCTAAACAGAGAATACTTCAGGTTTTCGGTGGGTGGCATGACGGACGTGGCGGAAATTAAAGGTCATAGGCGTACATACGTGGGGGCCATGCCCGGCAAGGTTATACAGTGCCTTAAGAAAACAAGAACGGAAAATCCGCTCGTGCTGATTGATGAAGTGGATAAAATTGGAAAGTAAGTTGTAAATGTACAGGGGGTAATATAAATCTTGCACAAGATTTTATTGTGTTTTCTTTGGTGAAATATTATTGGGATTTTATTATCCGGTGTGGTGGACCATAATATGGTTTGGAAATCAACATGATTAAAAAGTATATTTTTAACTCTGATACGCATTATACAATAAATATTTTTTCAGGGGTTATTCTGGGGATCCCAGTTCGGCGCTATTGGAACTTTTGGATCCAGAACAGAATTCCAACTTTCTGGATCACTATCTAGATGTACCTGTAGACCTTTCAAAAGTCCTCTTTATCTGTACGGCAAACATAGTTGATACGATTCCAGAACCATTAAGGTAAGCATTTGTTTTGCAAAATGATAGAGATGTTTTGACCTTTCAATTTTCCATGGTTACCCCATAAAAAGCTTACCATACGCCAGAACTCTTTAACATTGTCTTCAAAACTATCTTTTTCAAAGGGAGAAGGGTCAGGTGTACCTTCCGGCCAAGTAAAAAATAATTACATCTGCAAATGATGTTTGTAAGGATCCATGACTTTTTAATGTTCTGCATTACAAAAATATTTCTAGGGATCGTATGGAAATGATCGATATGTCCGGATATGTCGCCGAAGAAAAATTGGCCATAGCTAAACAGTACTTGTTGCCACAAGCGATGAGGGACAGCGGGTTGAAAGATGATCAGATAAAAGTCGAAGACGATGCCTTAATTATACTTATCAAGAGTTACTGTCGAGAGAGTGGGGTCAGAAATTTACAGAAACATATAGAGAAGGTACATTGGATATTTTTTTATTTTTAAGAATATAATAAACACCTTAGTTGTGTTAGTTTAGTGTTAAACAATATCTGTTTAAAAAGACATACCAAACTAACAACAGAAGTTTGCTGCTAGCCTTGCCCCCTCAGGTCGACAGAAAACAAATTAATTATCTCCTCGACTTTTCAATGAAAAATTTTACTAACTATATGGTTTAAAAGCACCAATCCTAGGTTGTAGGAAATTTAAATGGTAAATGCAAAGTTTCAATGTCTTTTTACAATTTTCTTTTTGATCAATACTTACAAAGCTATAAGCGATTAATGTATAAAACAAGCGTGATTTTCGTTTTTTTTTCACATTTAGTATCTTTAAAAAATGTTCTGGATATTTTTGAGAAGATGGAGCTGAAACAGGCGGCCGGCGCTACAGTAGTAAATTTCAGTGTTTCCACTGGATTGAGTTCCAGCAATGTTCAAAAATTCTATAACTGTAGGCAAATCCTCTGGAGGACCTTAGAAAGGATCTCCCATATGAATTAAAGGGAAGCAAAATTTTAGAGTGTCAAAATTAAACGCTATTTAATAGAAAAATTCAAAAATTTGCTGTTTTGGCGAATTTGTTCATTTCAGCAATGTCCAAAAATTCTATAACTCTAGTCAAATGTTCTGTAGAACCTTAGGAAGGATCTCCCATACAAATTAAAGGGAAGCAAATTTTTAGAGTGTCGTTAAAAAATTCAACGTATATTTAATGTAAAAAAAAATTCAAGAAATTTGCATTTTGGTCGAGATTTGTTAATTCCAGCAATGTCTAAAAATTCTATAACTCTAGTCAAATGTTCTGTAGGACCTTAGGAAGGATCTCCCATACAAATTAAAGAAAGCAAAATTTTAGAGTGTAAAAATTTAACGTTAGTTAATAGAAAAATTCAAAAATTTGCTATTTTGGCGAATTTGTTAATTTCAGCAATGTCTAAAAATTCTATAACTCTAGTCAAATGTTCTGTAGGACCTTAGAAAGGATCTCCATATGAATATGACAAAATTTAGGAAAAAATTAAGAAAATTAAATTTAATTTGAATTTGTTATTCAGCAATATCAAAATTCTATAATTTCGGCAAATCTTCTGTGAACCTTGGAAGGATCCATAAATTCAAAAAATTCTAAATTTGGTGAAATAAAGTTATTTCCTGATTTAGTTCCAGCAATGTCCAAAAATTCTATAAATTTAGGTAAATCTTCTTAAGGACCTTAGGAAGGATCTCCAATATGAATTAAAGGGGAGCAAAATTTGATAATTTAAACGGTGAATTTCTCTTAATTCCAGCAATGTCCAAAAATTCTATAACTCTAGTCAAATGTTCTGTAGGACCTTAGGAAGGATCTCCCATACAAATAAAAGGGGAGCAAATTATGTTAGCGTCAAACACTGAAATTAGTCATTCCCTGAGATAACTAGTCAGTACATGTATTGCCGGCAAACTTTTTTGACATTTTGACTAACAAGAACTACTCGTAACTGTTCAGTCATTCTCTGTAATGCCTAGACAAACAATAAATTAATAACATGGTTTTCCTAAAACGGATTCAGGCATTACAGAAAATAACTAATAATAAGTCTGTTACGCTATTTGCCGGCAATACATGTACTGACTAGTCATATCAGGAAATATCGGATTTCAGTGTGTAACTCTAACATATACATTTTTCTAAAGCGTTTGTGTATATTTCTGTATACTGTGATATTGGTACAAGTGTTTTTATTTAAATAGTTTTGCTGATTACTTTTTTTTTTTTTTTAAATAGGTAGTAAGAAAGGTAGCGTACAAGGTAGTTAAAGAAGAAACGCAGTATATTCAAGTGGGCTCGACAAATTTACAAGACTTCGTGGGAAAACCCATGTTTACCCATGACAGAATGTACCCTACGACGCCACCGGGAGTCGTAATGGGGTTAGCATGGACAGCTATGGGTAAAACACTTTTTTTATTTTTTTTTGTTACCACTTTTCAAAGCTGGGACGGATCTTTAAAAAAAAAAAAATTGGTAATTGATTTTCACGAATCTCAAGTAATTCAGTTACTTAAAAAGTAATTCGATTACTTATAAAGTTATTGAATTGCTTAGAAAGTAATTCAATTACCTAATTAATCTTGGGTCAAAATTTGGAATGGAACTTTTATGTTTTGAAGTTGCACTGTACATTTTGTTTATTAATATACAGGGGGTTCGACTTTATATGTGGAGACCACGACAAGAAGGCAACCGTCGCCGGACAAAGAGTCGGAGGGCAGCTTGGAATTGACCGGCCATTTGGGGGAGGTGATGAAGGAATCCGCCAAAATCGCGCTGACGGTCGCCAGGAATTACTTGCTGAAACACGATCCGGACAATAAATTTTTAGCAAATAGGTAAGCAAGAATACAGGAGAAAAATTGTTTATTTTTTAACATTAATTTGCTTAAAAATTCGGTCAGTGTGGGCCTATGATCTCAATATTTAATATTTTTTTGTTTTTGGAAAATCGACCTCTGCTGGGACTCAAACACAGAACCTTTAGTTTTCCCCACTCAAGCTTCATTAGAGAAACGCGAAATTTTTGATTACAAATTTTTCTCATTATGGAAAACTTTGATTTTTTTAAAAAATATTTTCAGTCATCTTCACCTTCACGTCCCAGAAGGAGCAACGCCCAAAGATGGACCCAGCGCCGGATGTACGATAGTAACAGCGATGCTGTCATTGGCTAAGAACAAGCCAATCAGGCAAGATCTCGCTATGACGGGAGAGATATCGTTGATGGGAAAAATCTTGCCTGTTGGGGGGATCAAGGAAAAAACGATAGCGGTAAGTTATTACTGTTTACTTTTTTTGTATTATCGGAGGCACTACTCATAGCAGTGGCGGCTTTTTAATAAGAGTTGCAGCACTGCCAAAAATTTTTCATTTTTAAAAATATTAATAATTCAATAATCTAAGTTTTTTCTTCATTTATCATCTACATTATTTAACGTTTTAAATACTCCTTAAATTATACTCTGTATGTACGAACTCATTGGCTATGCATGCGTTACACATTCGTTCGCAGCACGAAACCTAACGTCACTCCTGTTAAAAATAATAAGAAAAATCGCGACAGTATTCGAATTTGGCCTTGAGTCGACCAATCAGAGGGGCGAGAACTATTTAGCTTTGGGCTGCAGTTGGAGCAGCCTGGTGGATGTAGTCTTGAACCTCTTCTTCTTCTTCCTAGAAGCCCTCTTGATTTACTACTGGAGGCAGCGCAGCCTCTTGGGCTTTTTGTGCCTAATCTCCCATTGTCTTTTATTCCAATCCTCCCATTAGTCTTGTTCCTTCTACAAGTCTGTATAACCCCAAGACTGGTTGGTTGATATATTCCTGTGGGCTCATTTTCGGTTGCCCAAATAATGTCTGTCTTTTGTGATTTAACGCTTCACATTCACACAGTATATGGTAGGCTGTTTCTTCCCCCTCGTCGCACATTCTGCAACTTGGGTCCCCATTGTATGGGCCTATCTTGTATAGGTGTCCTCTTAGGTTATCGCAACCCTACTGTTATGCGAAGTCTTTTCCTACTTTGTCTTAGTAGTTCTGCCTTTGTTCTTTTGGATGGGCCCCTTATGAAGCTTTTTCCATGTCTTACTCTACTGAGTTTTTCCCAGTATTCCTAGTGTTTGTTTTGGATCCAATCCCTGGTTTGCCCTCGTGCTGTGGTTTTGGTCACTCCAAGGGCAGGTTCTGGTCCAAAGTATGGTGTGGATGATCCATGTCATTCCCGAATGTCCTGGTACCCACAGGAGAGTTACCCTGTTGCGTTCTCCCAGGACTTCCAGTTCTTTTTGGCATTCCCATTTCAGCTTGGACGTTACCTTGGGGTTTACTAGTGCCCCTAGTGACGCCTAGCTGTCTGTTATATGCAGATCCGCTTGTTTTTATAAGCCCTCCTGTTATTTTCTTATGCACAGTGCAGTAAAGCATATATTTCTATATATGAAATACACTACTGTGTGTTTCCTAGTGGAATGGAGAATTTTGAATTCCGCATTTCACTGTACACGTTCTGCTCCAGTTCCTTGCCCAGTTTTGGAACCATCCGTGTAATATACAAACTGCGTTGGTTAGGGGTGAACTTAAATACTAAATTAAACTTATTTGTTCCAGGCGAAAAGATCGGGAGTAAAATGCATAATACTGCCGGAAGAAAACAAGAAAGACTTCAACGATCTACCATCGTTTATAACGGAAGGGCTGGAAGTCCATTTCGTTAGTCACATAGATGAAGTGTACAAAATAGCTTTTCAAGAATAGTTGTAAATTTTAAAAATATATAATATAAAAGCTAAAACGGACTTAATACGAAAATAAAAACTGTCAAACAGTTATAATTTGTTACAAATGTTGTGTCTTCTTTAAAGGTGCCCGTGGACGCTCGGACCGATAGTACAAAGACAGTTTGTGCAGATCTTTACGGCTGGATTTAGTGCTTGACCGACGGTCAGCACTGACATCGGTCGGACGTAGCTGACTAGTTCTCAGAAATTTACGAAAATGAGGGAGTGAAAAAAACGAACATAACCTACAAAAAAGAATTGTGTGTAACTGCAAATTAAATTACTACTCAAGACAAGTGTACTATTTTTCAAAACATGTGAAATAAAATACTAATTATTACAAAATAATCTAATTACCTGTTTCTAATTTGAAGTAGGAAATGATATTTTTTTCTGGAACTCCGATAAAAATTACATTTTTTAATTATTTCTTTTTTTGTATCTAATTGAAAGGATACTTGGTTTAAAATAAAGTATGTTTAAAGCAAAGCCATTAACTAGAATATTATAATAATTATTATTAAACGAAATGAATTGATGATATAATATCATTGTAATATTGGGTTTGTGACACGATGAGGGAATGATAATAAAGGGGTTAAGCCTCATTTTTAACTGTGCGATAAGAACATCCAAATTAGGTATATTTGATAGTCACAGTGGTACAGTTTTCGTAAAAAAATATGAAGTTTTTGATAAAATGTTGATAACACATAAAACTAAATGTGGACATGATTTTCGTAAATTTCTGAGAACTACTCAGCTATAGCTGAGCTGCACTGTATGAAATATACATATATACAATTTGATTGGTCGAGCACTAAATCCAGCCTTGAAGTAAAAAAAATTATCTCCTTGCAGATACACATGGTCTGCACAGACCGATTGTACAATCGGTGAAGTGTCTGGGTTCTTATCAGACCAGTCTTAAGATCAGTCTTTAAAGGATCTGTCGTGATGTTATTATATAAGACTGTCCATAAGTTAATGAATAAAAAGATTTTTGTTGCATTTTTTATTCGAATTTTGTAAATAAGTTGTTTGTTAATGTATAAGTTTTTGAATATAAACGGATTTTTACAAAATTTTCAGTGTTTTATTTAACGGAAAATTTGAATTAGGATTACTACAACCATGACCATATTATTAAAGTAAAAGGTTGTAAATTTCCTCTAATTTATTAACCAAAGCCAGTCCTTAGACTATCAAAACAGGCTACGGAAATAACAATGAACAAAGCTTCCAAAAACAAGGATTGGATCAATGCGAAAAAGAAGAATGGCAGTATAACCTTTTTCTTTTACTCCAACGTGATGATGATAGACAGGAATTGCCGACCAATCAGCACGCAGAGCGGTAGTATACCTCTTTCACCATTCCGCAGTGATAGCAGGAAGAAATGCAACTGGATTTTTCTCACGCTTGCCGATCGGCACGGCTGGCTCTAGTAAATATATGCTCGAAGGATATATCTTTTACCTGGCAAATTAATAATTAAAACACATACCCACCAGAAGTTAACACAGATTCCAGCAGGTAATTATGTTACTCTACGATCAAAAGATCGTCCAGTGTAGGTATAAAGTTACTGTTTGTGCCCTCTAGCGAATGGTAGCTGAAATATTAGTCTGCGTCATATAGCGTCGATCAAACAAATTATCAAGTAAGAGCAGATTTCTGTATGAGGAAAGCAGTATTGGTAATCTATGAAATTTAAACTCAGTCTTTATTTCTCTTCACGTCACAATATGTCTATCTCATTAAAATATTCTCCTTGTTTTCAGTACTTTCGTGTAGAAAAAAACAAAAAGACATATAATTAGAGTGCTACAGTGTGTTGCGTTAAATACAAACACGGTATAATAGAACGCTACAGCTCGATCTTTTTTAAGTAAAAAAATCCAATTAAATAATTGTGACATATTGATATATGTATTTTTAATAATTATTTACTTATTTTTACGGCATGAAAAATAAAAGTAACACAATAGGTGCAAGTAAGTTTAATTTCTATTTTTAAATAATTTTAATACAAAATAATCATTTTAAAACTATAGAATTTAAAAATAAATCAATTTTACAAAGAATTAAAACTTTTATATATCTTTTCATGTTTTTTGTTAATATTGCAAAAGCAGACTATAACTTTATAATATATAAAAATAAGTAATTTTCAAAAAACAATATACAAATATCTTTATACTGAAGAAAAACCAAATAATTTTTATTTTAAAAGAGCAACCGTGTTAACTTCTGTTAGAGATACGCAACCTTTGAGCATATACCTTCAAAAGGCAGCCTTACCACTCGGCAGTGCGAACAAGCATGCAAGAGAAAAGAATCGCAGTATAATAATATTTTCTTTTAAACCAACGTACTTATTGGTCGACAGGGAAGGTTGACCAATAAGCATGCAGCACGCAGAATTAGGTATATACTCCTCCCACTAAACAATTCCCACGTTAAAGCGGGAGATTAAGGTTGTTTGCACTGCCGAGCGGCAAGGCTGCCTCTAGCAAGTATATGCTCAAAGAATATATCTTTAACCTGGCCGACCTGGTAAATTAATGTATCACCAGAATTTAACACACATTCCAGAGAATTGCATTGGCCTATGTTTACAAGATCCTCCAGTTTTGGTATAAAGCAGAGCTTATTAAACTATAAACTCTAGTATAAAGTACAGTGACCTTATACAAGACAGTGGCGGTAATAGCATCTAAGCTTCACCCACCCGCCATGTTGTGACAAATTTAAACGATATGAGCATATATGACCTCAATTTTTTGGTAAAACAATTAAAATAATAGAAATTATTACTGAAATAACATATTTAAAAACATGATTAGGTATATTTATTATTTATTTAAAAAAAGTTTCCAGAACCAGTTAAATTACCTAGTTTTTATATAAAAACTGCTTTTAACTAGGCTCTTAGTGTAGTTCATGCAATGGGTTTGGGATAGAAAAAAAAAACAAAAAATATAGGTTTTGTTTAATTTATTTAATTTTAAAATTAGTAAAAATCTTATTATTGAAACAATATTTACAATTACAACAAATGGCCAACTACAGATTGACTAGCATGTTTTTCTGATGCACTTTGTTTCTTTTTTTTTATTATTTTTAAGCTAAATATATATAAATAATCTTTTTTTTTAATTATGACATTATTTAAGAATGATTTCTCAACTAATCATTTTCCCAAAGAAAAACTCTTTCAAATTTACATTTTGAGAAGACGCAACATGTTTCAAATGTTTCTACTGACCCGATTGACCCCAAATTTTAGCTACTACACAAGCAAACAACTACGATTACTGTGACGATTATTTAGAAACAGTCACTAAAATAACACCGGAATTCCACGAAACCACAATATTCGCATAAAAACACAACACACAACATAAATTAAACGCAAAAACATGAAAGGAAACGGCTAAAAAAAACCACGTGACTTGATCAACCAATAAAAAATGAGACATTCATTGTCATGGCTGTATTTTTATAAAGTCACTGTGGTATAAAATTACAGTTGGTGCCCTCTATCGAATGATAGCTAAAATATTAGTTTTCTACTAGTCTTCGTCATCTAGCGTCGATCAAACAAATCAAGTAAATAACAGATTTCTGTATATGGAAAGCAGTATTGATATTCTATGAAATTCAAACTCAGTCTTTATTTTCTTTACGTCTCGCTATATCCATCTCATTAAATATCCTCCTTGTTTTCAGTACTGTCGTGTACAATAAACCAAAATAAGGCAAATAGAGTGCTACAGCGTATTTCATTTAATTACAGCACGGTAAAAAAATGCCTTATAGCTCGATCTTTATTAAATAAAAAATGTAATTACCCAATCTTGGCGTTTCAATATATTTATCATTTACTTATTTTAACGGCAAGAAAAATAAAAGTAACACAAGGATTGCAAGTAAGTCTAATTTCTATTTTATTATAATTTTAATACAAAATAATCATTTTATATCTATAAAATTTACAAATAAATCAATTTTCTAACGTATTAAAACTTTTATAATATATCTTTTCATGATGTTTTTATTATTGCTAGAGCAGACTAGCTTTTCATAATATATAAAACAGTTTAAATTTCAAGAAATAATATACAACTCTCTCTATTCTGGGAAAAAACCAAACAATTATCATTTTAAAGGTGCAACCTCGGGTGCAACCGATTTAACTTTTGTTAAAGATGCGCAACCTTTGAGCATATACCTTCTAAGGGCAGCCTTACCGCTTGACCATGCAAACATGCATGTGAGAAAGAAAGAATAATAGGAGTTCAACCTTTCTTTCTTGGTCTGTATAGTATTTGGTCGGCGGGGTATACTCCCAATGCTTGTTAAAGTACTCAATATTCAATGAACATTAAGACTGAAACCGCATGGATCCGTATTACAGATTCGACTGTGTCACATGATCGTAAGTTTTTAGTAGACTTGTGATATTCAATCAAATTACAGAATAACATGACATAAAGCTATTTTAACTTTTCAGACTGAAACGTGACCATCCGATATTTTAGTTTTCAAAGTATATAACCAGCGTTACCAATATTTAATTTTGGCTTCCGTCGTAGAGAGAGCTACGATCCCGTTAAAACCTTCCTTGGTTAAAACCCGTCACCAAGGGTTTGTCAATCTGTTACTCTTCTGAATGTTGAGCATTGATATTCATTTGTAATAAGAAAATTTATAATAAGTCGTTATTTAAATGAATGTGCAATTAAAAGTTTATGTTTTAATATTTATTGAATGAGTCGTTGTTCAGTTATTCATAAAAATTTTAAAAAAATGTTTATTATGTTTAAATTATTATTAGAAATACTGTTCTACAAAAATTGTAAATTTTTGTCCCTCCCAAAAATCCGTTAGCCGTTATTTTTTCCCGTTGCCAACATCACTAACGGCTTCAGATTGGACGGGAAACCCGTTAAGTTGGCAACGCTGTAAATAACGAATATATCGCTCCTTTTTTCCTAAAATCCAAGAAAAGAGCGCTCATCTTACCTAATTTACAGTAATTTACAGTAAGTTTGTTTCACATTAGGCATTTTGCAGAGATTTTTATTGGTAAGAAAAATATCCTTCTCTTATTTTAAAAAAGCTCTCTGTTTAGTAATCTCTTAGAGCATATACTGCTGCAATAAGTGCTTAATGCAGTGAAATCGTGACATGGAATAGAAAGAGATAACGATAGAGGATACAACTGCTATCTCCTCGCACTTAAATTACTAGCACGATCAACCTTTTTCAAACCAACTAATCACGTGCAAGGTGCAAGAGAGATAGTAACTGCATCCTCGCCACGATGCCACGATTCAGCGCATTGATTGATCACCTACCAAGGAAGTTTAAAGGTGTATGGAAGCCCAATACTGTAGAACAAAATTGTCCAGGCGTGCAGGGCAGCGGGAATAGGGGGGTTGGCCCCGCGGAGTTTGCGCAATGAATAGTAGGTCAGAGCCGGACTTCCATAATTCTTTGTTACTATCTATAAAGTTGACATCATCAAATGTCAAATTCAAGCATTCACTGTTTTTTTTATTTTTGCACAAAATTGTTGGTTATTAAACAATACTACCATAGAATATTTAAAATTATTGTGTAATATTGGATTTTATATCATCTGATATAATATGGAAAGAAGCCTTCTATTTAAATGGTCGATATTTTTGTGAGTTTTGTATTTTTACCAAAAATCTTTGTAAATAAATAAAAAAAACAAGATTTTTTTAAAATAAATTTTAAACATTGTATGATAGTTTCATGTACTTATCACCAATTTTGTGATAAAAGAAGGGCAAGATAGTGTAAATGAGTTTAATCTAATCCTAAGATTCTGGTTGTACATTAAAAAGTGAAATTTTATAACTCAGGATATAGCTTCACTAATAACAAACATCATGAGCAGAATAATAGTGGTAAACATGTTTAGTAACCTTTGGTACCTGGTATCCATTGTAAATATCTTTCAAATATTTATGTCATACAGATGTCAAGCTTAAAGTTGATAATGTAAGTTTAAGAAACCAAAAATCTAATTTCTTAAACAAATACAGAAAGCAAATATGAACTTCATAAGAGACTTTTTTCATTCAATTAGACACACTTTACATTAAAAAGTGAAAATTTTTATAACTGCTTTTTAGGCATATACTTTTCACTAATAACAAACATTCATGAGACAGAATAACAGTGGTCAAAAATGTTTAGTAACCTTTGGTACCTAGGTATCCATTGTAACAGTATCCGTTAAATATTTAGTGTCTACAGTATGTCAAGCTTAAAAAGTTGATAATGTAAGTTTAAGAAACCAAAAATCTAATTTCTTTTTAAACAAATACAGAAAAAGCAAAAATGAACTTTGGCATAAAATTGTACTTTCTTTCATTCAATTAGAAGGACCTGTATATATTAAAATTTGCCTGGTCTGCCCAGTAATTAATAATTTTGATCCTTTAAAAGAATGTACTAAATTATTAAATGAAATAAAAATACCTAAATGTAAACCTTATTTCTTTTTAATAATCCACAGAAATACACAAACATTGTGGAAATCATCTAAAAGATAGTTAAGATTGCCTAACTTTTCTCACTGCTATTTCCTATGAAATTTTCATTATTTTATTATTCATAATTGATATATTATTATTTTTTCGGTTACCTAACGTTACGTCTCATAAGAAGCACCTAATTTAAATATAAGAAATACTTACCTAAAGTGAAAATGCCGGGTATGTTACCCTTGGATTTGCAAGACAAAACCATACAACCTCTAATCATTTTGTTACGATTTTATAAGTAACAAACAATAAACACAAAATTATAGTCACAATTTAATAAACAGTAATCTCTAAAATAAGGTTTTTATCAATCCAAAAAACTTCTGCAACCACAAAATATAGGTACTCACACAAAGCAAAACAATCGGCGCAAAGGGCACAAACCACAACGAAAATGACGAATGATGAGACGACGACGGTTGACGATACAGCGCGGATATAGTTTCATACGCGCCGCGCGCCCTTGCACCAAAAACCTTAGACAACCTAAGACCATTACGGCTCTCATAAAAGTATAATGTGTTGCCTAACTACACACTGATTTATCAGTGTGTAAGTAGAGAACACATTAAATTATTTTGTGGAATTTTGTTATTGCGCAGAATCGGCGGGGCCAACTCTGATAGTTATTTTCATACTGGCTGGACATTTTTTGATCGAATGGGCCATAGCATTGGGCTTCCATACACCTTTAAACTTCCTTGGCACCTACTCACTCCAGTATATGGTCTACGGTTAGTAGTACGCTAAATAGTATACCGTAATTTTTTTATTTGGTTGAATCTACCTATTTTAATTGATAGGCAACTAAATATACATTGTTATATATCTCTGGTTGCCTAATAGTGCGCGTGTTTAATAAAAAATTAAAATCAGGGAGCTGTAGTTTTTTTTCAAGCGATTCAGCACGGTAAAATAAAACGTAATAAATAACAACAGGTCGATCATTATTATGTACAAAGATGAAATTATACAATGTTCAACTTATCAACAATAATTTATTTTAATTTAAAGCAAAATAAATAAAGGTAACACAAGGGATTAAACAGGTTTTACTTTTGTTACACATAGCAAAATTTAAAAAATCATTAAGGTTGAAATCACATGAAACCATAATCAGCTTTAAGCATATAATGTCTAGAGGCAGTCCTGCCGCTCGGCAGTGCGAACAAGGATGCGAGAGAAAAAGGTTGTACACCTATTCTTCTTTCACTCTCGTACGCTTGTTCGCACGGTCAAGCGGTAAGGCTGCCTCAAGTGAAAATAATGGATACGTGTCTCCTGTGGTTTCAGCTTTAATTTTATAAATACAAGATTAGATGCGTGCGAGAGATAAAAGTACGATATGTCTACAACCTTACCCTATCGCTCCGCGTGTAGATTGGTCAGCGGGGTGGTTAGTTGTGGTTAGCAGCCTTACTTTAGAAGTGACACAAGTCCAAAAATCTCAGATTTTTTTTCAGAACTAAATTTCAAAAAATCATTGGTTGTTTTTTTGGAAAATGAGCGTTATAAGCAAAATTCCTTTATAATCCCTTATTAAAAGGAAGTTCTAAACAACTGTGACCAACTGAATTATGCAGAAAACAACCAAATTACGTATTTTTTCCCCAGCATTACTCAAAAAATATATTTAAGAAAATCTATGTTTTTCTTTATCTTCAGAATAAAACCAACTTACTAAAACTGTTAAACTACTATGTATATTTTCTCGGCTCTAATGTAAAATTACATTTTTTGATTTACGTCACTTTTAATGAGAAGGTGCGATTTTTTGGCGCCTGAATTTGATGTCAAAATTGTAACCATAAAATAAAATAGTGTGACTTAGTTTAGTATCTCTAATTTTTTGGCTTAATTGTCCCCTTTTAAAACGTATTCGCGGACACACTGTATACACACAAAAGTATTATCTCAAACAAATTGGGTTATTTAAACATTTTAAACTTTAGTAGATTACTTTTATTTGATCAACAAAACTTATAGCACCGCATTAAAGATAATTATAACCAAAATTAAATTATAATTAAAACTATATTTGGGTTCGAGAAATTAAATACCATTTTTATTTAATTAAAAGAGTGTTACAATAAATATTTTTTTATTATGTAGAAATGTATGTAAAATGAAGTGCATTGAAATACGTTTACAAGACTTTACATATATTGTTAAAAAATTAAAGGTGTGCGCCCCTAAGTGTCGGTGTTATGAGAGGTATGATATATATTTTTTTTGTTTTCTGTACACCTGAAGATGCATGAGAATAACATAGTTTCCATTTTCGTCGATCGGTCGGGCGGCCTTAAATTACGCATCATATACCTGCTGTACCTGACCTTTTAACAAAAATTGCGCACTGTACCCTAAACCATTCAAATCTACAAAATCATGAATTGCGCACTAGAGGACACCAAACATTGAGATACGCAGACGATCTCGTCATAATGGCCCAAGGAAAATTTAACAACACTGTTAAGGAGAAAATGCAACCGGCCCTAAATACAGTTACCAGATGGACGAGAAAGGAGGGACTAAACATAAACCCTTCCAAATCAGCCATAGTTGCCTTCACCAAAAGGAGAAATTTAGAGGGCTTAGGGCCCCCGAACCTACGAGGTGAAACAATCAAGATTGTGGGAAAGGTAAAATATTAGGTGTCATCCTAGACTCTAACCTGACACCAACATCTTCAGAAAACAAAAAAGAAAGCTGAGATGACTCTTATGTTAATCAGACGCGCTCATGGGAAAACATGGGGCCTTAAACCAAACATGGTCTATTGGATATACACCATGGTGGTAAGGCCTACGATAACATTCTCATCACTGGTATGGTGGATAAAAATGCGACAAAGAACTGCTGTTACAGAACTGGCGAAGGTACAGAGACTTGCTTGCTTAGCTATAACAGGAGCAATTAAAACAACCCCAACAGTAGCCATGGAATGTCTCTTAGACCTTCCACCACTTAACCTCATAGTAATGGGAGAGGCAAGAATGGACTACTTCCGACTGCAACAAAAACCAACTGGTGTCTACGCTAGTTTGGGACCCGACAACATAAAAAGTCATGTTGGCGGTAATCCTGGACGAGAGACCAGACTAGATGATTCCCTCAATACTCATTTAACAAAAACTGTGAGGTAAAAATTCCAGATCGAAGTGAGTGGCAGCAACCCGATCTCCCCGGCACGGTTGGAGACATCATCTGGTATACAGATGGTTCCAAAAAAGAGCAGGGAACTGGAGCGGGTGTGTACAGTGAAATGAGGAATTCACAATTCTCCATTCCACAGGAACACACAGTTCTGTATTTCAAACAAAATTATTTGCTTTACTGCACTGTGCAAAAGAAAATAACAGGAGGGCTTATAAAAATAAGCCGATCTGCAAAATAACAGACAGCCAGGCATCACTGGGGGCACTAGCAAACCTCAAGGTGACGTCCAGGCTGACATGGGAATGCCAAGAAGATCTGGAAGTCCTGGGAGAATGCAACAGGGTAACTTTCCTGTGGGTACCAAGACATTCGGGAATAGAAGGTAACGAAAAAGCGGATGAGCTAGCGAGACATGGATCATCCACACCATATCTTGAACCAGAACCTGCCCTTGAAGTGACCAAAACCACAGCACGAGGGTAAACCAGGGAATGGATCCGAAACAAACACAAGGAATACTGGGAAACCTCGGTAGAATAAGGCATGGAAAAAGCCTCATAAGGGGCCCATCCAAAAGAACGAAAGAAGAACTACTCAAACAAAGTAGAAAAAGACTTCGCACAACAGTAGGGTTGCTAATAGGGCACGATAACCTAAGAGGACACCTACACAAGATAGGCTCATACAATGGGGACCCAAGTTGCAGAATGTGCGACAGGGGGAAGAAACAGCCTACCATATACTGTGCGAATGTGAAGCGTTGAATCACAAAAGACAGACATTATTTGGGCAACTAAAAATGAGCCCACAGGAATATATCAACCAACCAGTCTCGGGGTTATACAGACTTATAGAAGGAACAAGACAAATGGGAGGTACTGATGAGCAAAACAAGACCAAGACCAAGACCGGGCTAGTCTTGGTCTTGGTCTTGGTCTTGCAAGCCAAAAGAAGGTCTTGGTCTTGGTCTTGGTTTTGCACCACCCGGTCTTGGTCTTGGTCTTGCTGCAAGGTCTTGCTGGTCTTGCTTTTTTTGGTAGTAATAATTTAAACTAAGCAATCTTGAATAAAATATATCCTTTTAATACTTAAATATAAATCAAGATGGGGACTATATTTTCTGCTTTAAAATTTTAAAATATGCCAGTTTTAATCTTAAACGTACATTTAAATTATTTGATTAAAAAGCATATTTTTAATGAAGGCGTTTATTTATTTATAGCGCCAGGGCCGGATTTAATTTTTTCCGCCCATAGGCTAATAAATTTTTGCCGCTCTAATATGTCAATATTTTTTGGATGTAAACTACACTAGTAATTCTTATAAAAAATTATTAAACAAATTTAACAAAAGTAAAACATACAGAAAATTAATTAACAATTCTTTAAAACAAACAAATTTCAGGATGTTTTTATCTATTTGCTAAATATTAAAAAAATATATTAATTTACCATTACATTTTTTTAAAAATTAATCGTAAATTTGCCGCCCATAATATTTGCCGCCCTAGGTTTTAGCCTATCCAGCCTTTGCGTAAATCCACCTCTTTATAGCGCTCTATTTTTGGTTAAATTAAGACACAACCTTCTTTTATACCTTTGGTGGCATAAAGAAACATTTTAGGGATAAGAATATATATATTTTTTTTAAGAAGCAGATAAAATTAAAGTAAATACAAAACTGTTTACTGTGTGAGCAGAAAAAAAAGACCTTTAATTTCAACCAGATGTGAAATATATGTGAAAATAATTCTGATATGTAATCATTGGTTTCTGATTAAAAAAAATATTTAAAACACTTTTTAGTTTATATGAAATTTTTACCTTTAAATTGGTTAAGAATTTGTCGTACAAAGTTTGTAGAAATACTTTATAAACAATCTGCGGATACAAGGGGGCCCAATAGTGTGAGAAAGCTCGATATCTCCTAAATCGTCCATTATAGTGAAAAACTAAACATACAAAAATTATAGACAAAAAGGGCATAAGATGTAAAATTATTTTCTATTCCAGAATTTTTCTATTAATCCACTGCCACTCAAGAAAACTCCCTTATTTTTAGCTTCTCCCCTAAAATGAAAAATTTATGGCGAAAAATCAATTTAGAAAAAATCGCCACCCTGTATATTATGCTGGAAATTGTTGTTATATAGGAACAATGTCGACGTAGATGATTTTTAAATATTATTTTTGGTTTTGACTTTTCCGTCTAAACCGGAAGTGATTTTTACAATCCATTTATATAAAAAGTATTCCTTTATCACATGGCAAATATTTTATATTAATCCATTACTTTTACATAATCTTAATTTTAAGAAGCAATCTAATGGTGCTACCTCTTACAGTGTGAAACAAAAATAATGTATTTCTGGATTTTGGAGATTTTTGATTCACCCTGTAAGTGGCATCACTTGATAGCTAATTAAAAAAAACATTAAAATTATAAATGTAATATTCAGCTTCCATAACTGTTGTACCCCTAGTTTTTCTCTGTCGTAAATGACTTCGGAGATGTCAAGCTTTGTCGGACCATTAAGTCACCATCTCATTATTTTTGAAACATGTTATTAAATTTATTCGTTATCGTTGTAAAAGAACTATAGAATTAAAAGAACAAAGTGATCGATTTAATTATTATTTTATTTAAGAAACTCTTACTTAATAAATAATCGCCTCTTTTGACAGTTCTTGACACAGTTTTTGTCATGTCTGTATGAAATGCCTCTGTATATTAAATATTACAATAAAATCTTACAATATCAAAAAAAGTTGCAGAAGTGCAAGAGTCTTGCAGGTCGGTCTTGGTCTTGCGTAGTCTTGCACACCCGGTCGGTCTGGTCTTGGTCTTGGTCTTGGTCTTGCATCCCCGGTCTTGGTCTTGGTCTTGGTCTTGGTCTTGGTCTTGGTCTTGGTCTTGCTGCAAGACCAAAACCAAGACCGGTCTCGCTCATCACTAATGGGAGGGATTGGTATAAAAGACACTGGGAGATTAGGCACAAAAAGCCCAAGAGGCTGCGCTGCCTCCGGTAGTTAATCAAGACGGCTCCCAGGGAAGAAAAAGAAGAAGAAAATTCTTATCTATGCGCACGGTAGTGCACCAGGTTAAGTGCTGTCCTGACGCACACAGTGTGTATATTACAGAAAAGGTTTCAGCCTGTTTACGAAGAAAAATAAGCCATCGATTTGGTCTACGGAACTTATTGGTCCTCGCGAAGTAAATAAGGCTATAGACTGCTAATGCAGTGACTTTAATTTGCATCTTGACATAAATAAAAACAGGACGGTTGCATTTTCTGGATATATCAACGCGATCTATTCGTCAAATTTAAATTTTATGTTAGTACTGACAATGTTTCCACCAGTAAACAAAAATCTTGTCGCATCGTCCGTAAACATCTCACTCATACTGTAAAAAGTTCATTTTTCGGACTTATAACTTATAACGTAATTATCTATTTTTTCAAAATCTAAATTAATAATGTGTTTATTCGATTTTTCTTTAAAAAATGCCTTTAATTTTAAGAGTAAAACTGTATCAGCTAGTAATTTATTGTAAAAACTACACATGCATAAAAGTAGGTATACACTTTTTGTACATCCTGTATAATAGTTTTTTAAAATTGACTGATCTATATACCACACGCCGGAAAACATATTAAAAATAAAAAATCTTTTATTAGAAAAATGTCTAGTCTCGGTATTTTTGGCGGACAAATTTGAACTCGCGGTTTTAATTTTAAAACAATAAGCCTACCTGATGTGTATAATCATAATCTTAATGGCATTATAATTATGTTATTTGTTCAAAAGCTTATTCGTGATTGGTGATATTAATTAGTATGGGAGAATATTTACTGAACAAAAAACAAGCACCTGACAAGTAAAGGAAGCAACGAAGAAATCCTAAAGTAAGAGTGTTAAAATTATTTCAGATTATAAAGTAAACAATAGGATAATCTACTTTTGTGTTGGTGTTTTTGCAATCTAAATCTACCTTGGACTTCTGTTTGTGCAAGTGATATACAGGATATCCCAAAAATACGTGTAGAGACCGGGTTAGTTATATTTAAAACCAGCTGCTAATTTTGCAAACATATACCAATTCTCATACAAACTTTCAGTCCCCCAAGATAAACAGGATTACTTGTTTTAGTGATCTTTTTAACAGACTTAAAAAAATTATGTCATATGATTGAAATTGCAAAATATTTATATAAGATAATCTATTGGGGCTTTCCCTTTATACAAAATTTTATAGGTGCACGTATGTTTGTATGTATATTTGTCCACACATTTTTACAAAACTAATAATCGGATTGTAACCATTCTTTTGTGCCAGCAAATTCATCGAATTTGTAGGTATAGGTATAGTCTTCAAAGTATATCGTTATGGCTTTTGACGGAGCATACCCCAATAAACCTTTAACGATTTTATTACCTATTGTTATTGGGTAAACCCATTTGTTCATAAGGGCAGGGGTGAGCCAGGTATTTCTTGAGTATTAACCATTAGGCATATAAATATTTTGGCTAATATTTTAGTGGCAGTGTTGAATAACCGTTTTTACTGTGCGTTTCGAAAAAGTTGTTTTACGAGAATATAACTATGTCGCGTCGAAATCATTTGTCATTAGATGCAAAACAGGTTGTGAAAAATCTGTATGAAACTTTAATCAGTAGAGGTCTAATTAAACAAGAAGCTTTAAAAGTAACCTGTCTACTTACAAAAACTCCAATATCATCGATAAGGGATATTAGTGAAGAATTGAACAAAAGAAAAAACGTAGTGATTTTCAATCTCACCGTATAGACAATAGTGATCAGGACCTAATAAGAAGGAAAATATATTGTCTTTATGAAAGCGGAGTTATTCCTACCTTGGATAAACTGAAAAAGAAGCTATACGAAGACGAAACCAATATAAATATTAGCCGTGCCACCCTCCATAGAGTTGTTTGTAAAATGGGATTTAAATACCGCAAAATAGACAAAAGACAAGTAGTAATGGAATCGCACAGATTACGCACTTGGAGATTTAATTACCTTCAAGAAATTAAAAGATATAGGTTAGAAAACAGATCCATAATTTACCTTGATGAAACATGGTTCGATACACACGACACAGTATCCAAAGGATGGGTTGATTCCAGTCAAAACTGTCAGACGAAAGCACCTTCAAATAAAGGAAAACGCATTACCATAATACACGCTGGTTTAGAAGACCGATTTGTCCCAAACTGCTTGCTGTTGTCTGCAAAGAATATTAAGGATTCTAGCTTGGATTATTATGAGAATACAAGTGCAGAACTTTTTGAAAACTGGTTTCAAAATAATCTTTTAAAAAATATTCCAAACAACAGTGTTATTGTCATGGATAACGCAAGCTACCACAGCCGTCTGCTACACAAAGCACCAGCTTCATCAAGTTTAAAAACTGAAATCCAGGAATATTTGTTAGAAAATGATATTTATTTTGAATTCAGTTACAAAAAACGCAACTTTTGGAAGTCCTAAATTCATATGCAATTAAAAAACAATATGTATGTGATAATTTGGCTGAACAGGCTGGGCATACTGTCTTACGGCTTCCTCCGTATCATGTATGTTTAAACCCCATAGAGCATTTGTGGAACCAAGTAAAATCAAAGATCAGAGCAGAAAATGTTACACCTACTTTAAGTCCCAGTGTTATAAATTTGATAAAAATGTAATTACTAACATACCAGTTGAAAGCTGGAAAAATTCACTACAGCACATTATAAAAATTGAGGACTCTTACATTTCTATCCAAAACAACATAAATCCTATTGTAATTAATCTCAATGATGACTCTGATAGTAAAACAGAATTAGATTTAAATATTTAGATTAAAAATGTAATTATATATAGATAATGCAGTTATAAATTTATTAAAACTTTGCATATATTTAATTTCTTAATGTAATTTTAAGATTATACTTACCTAAATAAATAATAAATTATAAATCTTTATATTATTAAATCCGTCCTTAATGTTCTGTCTTTAATACCTACCGATCCGCAGTTTTATTGCTGTCGGCAGGTATAATCCATAAATAAAGGCAAGAGCTAACACGGTATACTTTGAGACAGACTATACCTAATTTGTTTCGTACCTATTCTTTTTGTTAATTTGCATATAAAATGTTTTTTTTTATAGTCTTCTTGAAGATTAATCTTGAAGGGTGCCATAAAATTTATTTTATTTATATTTTTTTTTCTGTAGAATCATTGATGCAATTTTCCTACAAATTCTTCTCAGTCAGCTGGTCCAAAAGGTTGCAATAATATTCTGAGTTTATTTCCTAACCAGTTTGCATCCCAAAAAAAGTGATTGTTTGTTTTTGTGTACACACCAAAAGAATTTTTATATAATGGGACTGCTTCGTATAGAGAGAGTGTGCTCAGTACTCTATAAGTAATTTTTTTACGAAAATAAATTATTTAAATATCAGTAGTTTTGGCGATTGTTCATAAAAACATGTCATGCACTAATTCATTCACAAACGCCATTTATATCAGAAAGAAATAACAAATGAAATGCGATTAAATAAAAAAGTGCCTAATCGCACGACGCGCGCTACGCCGCGAAGTGTGTGACGGAAGACGGAGCGCAGAGAGTGCATGTGATGTGATGTGACTTGACGAAGTGGGAAGGACACACAATTAAGAGTGGCTACCCGAACGGCTAGACACGTAAGGGCAGACATCGTTGTCGCATTTATCGAATGCCTGAAATTTTCCCGCAAAAACAGGAAATAATCAAAACAGCCGGTATTTAGGAATATAGTACTTATTAGCAGAATTGTGTGATATTTTTTTGTAATATTCTAACATGTTTTAAAATTCATATATTAGTTATGTGGTAAAAATAATTGTTTAAGTTATTGTTTTAGTGTTTTTAAAACAAATAAATGAATTCATAACAATAATTTTTAAAAGGTTTTATTTTAAAATTTAAATTTATATTGTTAAGTGTGCTAAATGTGGGAGGCACTTATCTAATTAAAGAAATAACAGTTTTTGTGAGAATTACCATGTTTTATTTCGTAATTTCACGAAAACAGAGTAAAGATTTGTTTTATAGTGACGCTGGTGAAGTAGTGATGATTACCTGTTAAGTTCTGACGCGACCATTGATGATTATAATAGTTTTTTTACACGTAAGTAATTTAATTTAGTAAATAAGAATCTAATAGATCCCTTGGAAATAAAAGTTGGTTAAAGAAAAAATAAAAGAGCTTTAAATTAGTACCGTAGCCACCAGGTACACTACAAAGTAGTTCTAGTAAACCATATAACGTAGATGTAAGCCTATAAAACAATAAAAAATTACAAAACACAAATATCATTATGTTGTTTGCCAATATTTGATTGTACCTATTTGGTAAATTTTGTTTTCTATATACTATTACGCACTAGATAACAAGAAGGGATTTTAAGATTTTTTCCGGATTTAAAATCAGATTAAACTAATCGAGAATACGGGTCTTTTAGCTAAAGTTTATGTTATAAAACAAATATCTTTTAGTGATGTATGGTTCTTTTTTATAATTTCAAAAAACCGATTCAAGAAATAAGAATACACTCTTGAGTTCAGAAGGAATAGCGCCACGAGAAACTAATTTGGGGTGAGTTTGTTAGTGTGTTTTAATAATATTTAGTTATAAATCCTTACAATCGACATGTATTGCCATTTTTGTACACGCACCTTACGCTAGGAAGGGATTGCAATGCCTGAATCCCGATCCCGAAAAGGACCCCGCAATTTTTCTATGAAAAATGGGTTCGGGGAAATTGTTTTCAAACTTTGCATAGTGATAGTTCTCAACACGCTGATCAAAGTGCTCCACGGGCACAAAACCCGAAAACTGGGAATGATTTTGACTGATAGTTTGGTCAATTGCTCTGCGGAATTTTGTGATAGTATTATCGAATTGTAGCAACTTAAATGGTTATAGAGCTACAGCCTGACATCCTCTGTAGTTGGTGAGATTGGATTTTGGAGTCAGGGGAGGATATATTGGGAGGGAGGTTACATACTGTGTAAAAAATTAAGGTACAGGGGATGTCAGGCTGTAACTATTTTAGTGCCTACAACTTGACAACACTATCAAAAAATTTTGCAGATGGGTTTGTGGCAAAGAATCGAATAAAGAGGGAAATTCGGGGCCTCTCCAGCGCTAGAGTGTAAAAATATGCATAAAAGTAGCACTCTGCATAGCCGCCGGCAGGGGGGGTCTAGGGGTGTCCGTCGACCACCCTGGGTTTTTAAAAATGACTTAAAATAAAAACAATTCCCGTCTAAATCCTTAAATTTTACAATATGCCCAGGAATTTAAATAAGTATGATTACTATTTAGAAATTAAAGTTGTGGTATATTATGTGTTTTTAATTCAATTAATTCTATACTAGTAAATTGACTTAAACTTTTTGACCCCTCTACATTTTTTTCTGGCAACGGCCCTGGCACTTGTGTTGGTGTGTGATTAGAACGGAAAATTTTAGATCCATTCTTGGAAATAGGCCGAACATGTGCAGCTTTCCACCTCTTCAAAAATGCCCCTCAAGTAGCATTTAGGAAAGTTTTCGTAAATTTCAACAGTGTAATCAATTGAACTGTATTGAAGTATTTAGAGTCAAAATTTTGTCAGAATATTATCTTATGTAAGTCTGCACGTAACAGTGTTGCCGATGTAATAAATATTATTACTCTTGGTAAATTACTACTTGGGCGAAAGAAATTTGAAAGAGGCCAGTTAGGATGGGCGAAAGCTCAGGAGCACATCATTTTTTTAAGGCGATTGCTAATATACCATCCAGCCCAGACCATTTCTTACTAAGAAAAAAAAGATACGCCTAATCTGCTTCACCTTAAAAATGATATCGGAAATTATATAAGGAACAGGGACAGTTGTTGAGGAGAAATATCAACGGGAGGATCAAGAGTAGATTTGACAGCAAATAGTTTGGTCTTTCCTTTACATGTAGCAATATTTTCATCTTCAAAGGTTAACAGTAGATAGGAATTCGTACAAAAGTTTTAAGTAAGCTTTTTGGCAAATGACCAAAAGATTTACTGATAGTTGAACAAGAAAGGATTTTTTTCTTATATGCGATTGTTTACACAGTCTTTGGCTTCTGAGATAGTTTGATTATATTGCTTTATTGCTTTAATGTTAGCTTGTCGGTTTTCAGGATTAGGATTTAAGAAAAAACCTTTTGTGAGCTTGGACTTTTAAAGGTCTAGCAATGTCACAAGATTTAGAAAACTAGGATTTGCGATTTGAAGTTATGGGGTTTTTTTGATATGAAGAATATGGGTTTCAATGCCTAGTTGAATTGTATTAGTAATTTGTGGATATATTTCGAAGGGATGATGGAAAGAAAACCAGTTATGTGATCTCAACGGGAGGTGGCAAAAAAATCTTTTAGACCATCCCAGTCAGCGGAATGGTCCACCACGCACTATTCAGGGTGGATGCATGCAGAAGGTACAGGGTATGACAGGATATCCAAGCCGCGATTCGAGCCAATTGACAGGGTTGAAAGTAAGAAAAATATCCTATAGATTTGTATTATGATTGAAAACCCAAGAAGAGGAGGTAGATTCCACGATAAGATTGGTGAGCGATTACTGACGGCGAAGGTTTCGCTTGGTCTGTCTAGTCATTAGCAAAGACAATTATATTTTTTACTACAGACGCATAAAACAATGCTAAATTTTTCTTATAGGTTTGGACGCTCCCTTATTCGATCGAGCGTCAATCGAGAGAAAATATATCCACAAGCTGCTATATAAACGTACAGTAACGGCCATAAAATGTTGTCTTTTTCCCTTTTGTAAAATAGGCTTATGCTACCTTCTACTGAAGATAAATATATACCTATGAAAAACCTAATAAAGTAACAAGTGTCCGTTGTCAGTGTCTAAAAGTATTTTTTCAAATGCCAAACTTTGGATCAAAAGTATTAATTATTCATTATATTGAGCAGAGGGGTTGGCCATGGCCAGAAAGAGATGTGGCGGAAGAGCTTAACATCCAAAGAGTATTATTCATTTTGTTAAAAAAATGGCAGGAAATACACTTCTTTGAGAGAAGAGCTGAAAGTGGTCGCCCCAAACTATCGAATCAAGAACAAGACAATAATTTAGTTAATGTTTTGAGAAACCAACCATTTAAATCTGTAGTTACAGCAAAAACGGAAAACAATTTCCCAGCATCGGTTTTAAGGCTGCCACAAAACCGTTTTTAATAAATGCAAATTAAGAACAACGCATTGGATTTGCTCTACAATTTTACTTGGAACCTCCGATTTTTTGGATAAATATAATATTCACCGATGAAAAAGTGTTTTGGTTGTTAGTTTGTTAGTTTTTATAAAATATAAATATTTTCTTTTACCTTTTGCTTTATTTATAGTAATTAAAAGTAAAACAAGGTAAAAAAACGATTTACAAAAATTGGCAGAAAAGTCAAAATTTGACAATTTTTTTGCTCAAGATTTAATGGCCGTCACTGTACACTATTGTCAAAGCTATAACAATGGTAACAGTAAATAGAAAGTATTTCTGTCGAAAATAGGCCAAATTCGTTGTAATAATAATATTTTTTTGCTGTATAATAATACAATATTAATTATTTAAATTTTTACTTTGGAGAATTAAAATTTCATTAAAAAATATATTTATAGTTGATGAAATTATATTTTTTACTTATGAATTTCAAACATAACAAGAAATGATAAAATTATACAACAAAAATTAGTATTCATTGAGAAACCAAGCCACACTTGAACTTGGTAATATACCCGAAAAGATGTTGATGAGCAGCAACTGAGGTTGGAGGAAGACAAGCTAATTGAACTTGTTTTTTATTTCGAGTGTTTTTAATAAAACATGCATGGCGTGGAAACGTGTGCATACAATGACGCTTACAACTTTTTGAATCAATATATCTCAGAAACGGTGGCTTGTAGCAAAAGAATTATTAATATTTTTTTATAGATTTTTGTTTAAGGTAATTTTACGATAAAACTTACCGTTTTGAAGAAAATCGCGAAAAAACTTTTTTTGTCCTTTGACCTCGAGTCATTTTTTTCTATGTACCGGAACGATGTGGAATTTTGAACAATTTTACTCACTTACAGCTTGATGGAAATTTATGTACCTTTGAATGTTTAGATTGTCCGGAGTATTTAAGATTTTTAAATAAATCACTTTTACTTTAAATCTTAATCATTACAAAACCCAGCGCTCCAATACTCTTAAAGAATATTCTTAAGTAGATTGGTACTGCCGATGTTTAGTTGGTGACGAGCTAACCGTCAATCATGTGACATGTTAATTTAGTTAAACTAAATCAATACAAAGATTAACACATTTTGATGAATTTCGTCAAAACGAATCTGATTAAAAATTTGGTTTTAATACTGTAATAAATACACCATATAAAATTAAAAATAATTATTTAGGTTTTGAGTGTAATATATTAATAATTTCATATAGAAATTTTTCTATGTGTGAAACCACACATTTGTATCATCAGTCTATTTTTATATAAAAATACACATGTGTTTTAAGGTTTCTTTACCTTTTTTTCCAGATAAACCAATGGAATCAAAAGAAATAGTTTACACGCATTAATTAAGATTAAAAATTAAATCAAAAAAAACAAAATGACGAAAAAACAAAACAAAAAACCGACCGAAAATGACGAGGAACCCCCAATCATAGTCGTAGAAGGCCCTTCCTACGAAAATCTTCAGCACATACCATACGCTGATGATGATGGGACCGGTCAAAAGCAGGAAAAATGTGAAAACACATCTTGAAGATGGCCCACCGGAAAAACTATGAATCCACCGATGGACAGGAAAAATAGTATATCCTTGCCCAATTTGGATGAGTTGAAAATCTTGCAGGATGTAGAGAATCAGGTAATTATTATTTGATTTTTTTTCCTACTATACGAAAATACAATACATACTCTTTTAATATTTTTAAGGTGTTAATCTAGCCCACCTTATATTGTGTACACCTAATACTCAATAATATTTTTACCTCCTTTACTATGAGAGAAGTACGAGTCATGGCTATTACACTTATATAGTTGTAAAATTTAGTTTTATTTTATTTTTATATATACTTTCACTTATAATCACCTTCTAGTACACCCCTACTCTATCTCTGCAACGCTCTATGTGGATCTTAGTCCAGGACGAATCGGCGCATGAGTACCGAAAACTATTCCACCTTAATTTTTTTATACGATCCTCTTTAAATTGTCCTACTGATGATATAAATGCATGTTGCCATCTGGCAACCAGGTGTCATATTGTTTAAACCGAAATGGTTTAAACAATTGCAAGGAATTCTTATTTTTCAATCGGATAAATTGTTTAAATATTTTTTATTGATATTGGGTCCTACGTCTCAGTTTCTATATAAAAAATTTTGAAAATCCGTGGGGTGCTTGATATTAAATGTATTTACAAAGTTATTATGAAAATATAGTAAATTGCATCCCAGGCTCTTTTACTATAATTGAATTATTTTGTAAATAACTTAATTTTATTTTATTCTTATTCCAAATTAATTAGTTATGATTGATTATAAGACTTTCTATCACTGTATCTATCTAGCATGGTGAGTTCCCTCGCTGGGCCCTGAGCGCTGAGGCCTAAGCCCATTATGCTCTACACCAACCCTTAAGCCCCCCTTTTCACTGAGTTTCCGTACACCCTTTTTTCTTACTAGGCCCCTTATGTATGCTGCATTTTCCCCCGTTAGACACCTGTTCCCCAAGTTTTTTTGTATGGCGTCCTCTCTTCTCTTTCCACAACATCATCATGTAATTGTCTTACTTTTTCCTATCTTGTTTAGATATTGTCTGTTTCTACAATGACCTATCAGTATGCCTGTCAGGTTTCTCATTTGCACCCTATTGAAGTCCTTTATGCTTATCGGTAGGTCCTTCCATAGGTTATCCCCAATAATAGCCTTTGATTGTCTGGCTTTTGTCTTTTTCCAGTTCTCATCGAACCGTTTCTCTATCCATGTTGGTATCTCTGATATATCCGTGTTATAAGAGATTCCTACGGTATATTCAGGTCCATTGTCCTCAGCTCCCAAATTGTCGAGTTTGTCAGCCATTTTATTCCCGACATCTATTCCTAAGCTCTGATCTGGGCACTGTATTTGTTAGTGCCCCGATCGCTGCCTTACTGCCAGTACATATGATTATTTTTCCCCTGTATCTTCTATTAGGCAGTATTTTATGGCTTTGGCTATTGCCATAACTTCCGCCTGAAATACAGTTGCATTTTTCCTTGTTCCATAGAACTTGTAGTTCCTTTTCTAATAGAAACCGAAGCCTGTGCGGCATCCTTTCCTCGAGCCATCTGTATAGATAACTGTTTTTTCGCTTGGTGTCCCACAGCGTTTATGAGCCCAGTCATCCGCCGATGCCATGTTTACCTTGTGGGTCTAAGTAGATTACTGGGGGGATGCTATCCTGCTTCATCGAAAGAGCCACAGTTCTCACTTGGCCCATGATGTCACAGTGTCCCCCCTCATTCTCCACCGTCCTCCACACTCCAGTCTTAGTGCCTCTGCCCTTGCTGAGGCCTTGATCATTATATTGAGAGGTGGGAGCCCCGTAATATCTTCCAGCGATTCCGCCGGAGTAGTGAATGCTGCCCCAGTTATTCCTGTCATTACCATTCTTTGTATGTGTTTCAGTATTATCTGTGCGTCTTAAGTTCCGTGCGTCGCGACCATATCACGGAGGCATACAGTATCCGTGGCCTGATGACTGCTTCGTATATCCACTTCATAACCTTAGGAGAAAGTCCCCAGTGCCGTCCTACGACTCTTCTACAGAGCCATAGCGATCCTGTGGCCTTCCTCGCTATCATTTCAGAATGTGCCCTACAATTCAGCTTGTCGTCTAGTATCACTCCAAGATACTTGGCTGTACTGCAGTATTCTAGTTCTCTCTCACCGTAACACAAACTCTTTCTACTTAAAATTTTTACTTTTTAGTCCGGTTTGCTATAAAAGCGTGTTTTTTTAGTTTTTATACAATTGTTTTCTCATATTTTAGTCTTAAACCAACAACAAAAGTAATCTTTATCAAGAGTGTGAATTGGTGAAAATTAAGTTAAAATATTTCGTTTCATAGATACATACAGGTCAAGCTAAACCAAAGATAATACTACTACGGATAAGATGAACCATTCAATGCTATATTTTTGATACCCCTAATGGACTTTGGCTAACGCGAGCCGATGTCCATCGAGAGATTTTCGCGCTATCCTTGAACGAAAGTTAAACAGTGTTGCCGGCAGGCCTTTACTATTGGCGTGATGAAACGCGACTAGAAAATACACAATTCGTTTAGCCGCCCGCTTTCGCTACTTCGTGTTCCGAATAAGGTACAAGCGACAGACATTAACAATGTCGCACATGGTTTCGTACCTCGATTCGCTGCGGCAGGAGTTACCGACTTAATTTTATTCGCATTTACGGAAGCATTGATATCTCCGAACTGATTCAAAACGCCCCATTTAAATGAACCATCTATTCGTAGTAGTATTATCTTTGACTAATCTAAGCAATAGGCTCTTTATTTTTCGCTTGTTTGGTCAATTTTAGCGGCTTTTCCGACTTTCCTCTGCAAAAAATGATAAGGTTTTCTAAAAACCATTTTGTTTGTTTTTCGCTTTTTTTATCTAAGTTTTTTTGACAATATCACAAATAAATTACTATTAAATAAAAAAAAAATAATTTAAACGAAAAAAAAATGAAATATAGCTATTTTTTATGAGTTTGTCCATAAAGAAAACAGGAAAAATGTTTTTCTGTAAACTGACTTAAATAGTAAACATAGGGATTAACTAGCAGACACACAAAAAAAAAACTAAAAAAAAATCGTATTTATGAATAACATATGGAGTTCACCTTTGAACGTAAGTACCTGGTGAATCCCAAGGTACCACGAAACACCGGTTTCAGTCATGGGTTAATAAAAATCGCCAATTAAATTCATTATTAATAAAGTATTATAAACATTATAAACATAAATGTGAAATCCCTTATAGTCCGGGAGGCCACCGCAAAAAAGCTGGCCAATAAGAGATACGCCTGAAACATTTTTTTTATTACTACAAACTATAGTTAATTTAAAGACGCACTGCTGACTCAGCTCAGCGGGTTTAAATTGCATTTTTTTTACCTAAAAAAAGACGTGAAAGATCGGTTTTTTCAACATAACTCAATAACCATTGATTTTAGGAAAAAAGGTATAAAAATAAAATTATTGGTCTAGTAAAACTACGTAATTTTTGTTTAACAATTTTTTTTTAGCTATTTTAGTTTTTAATATAATGTATAATTTAATATAAATTTAAAATAAAAACGCAAATATCTTAAAAACTAAAAGAGCTACAAAAAATATATTAAACAAAAAATACGACCCTTAATGAGCTCAATAAAAAAGGTTATATACACATTTTTAATAAAATAAGTAATAAAGGAGATATAAGCAAAAAAGTGATTTTGTCCAAAAATTTATTTAAAACTATAAAAGCTACAAAAATTTTATAAAACATAAATTATGTACTTTTACAAGGTCTTTAATTTAGGTTATATTACTTTTTTGTCTAAATGCAATACTTTTCGAGTTACAAATTTTGAAAATTAAATATTTTTAATTTTTGAATTTTTTCTGCAAATTTTAAATTATTTGGGATTTAAATGAATAAAATAAATGATTTATTACGAAAAACACAAAAATCGAATTTTTGAACTGAAATTTTTGGTCAAAATCACATTTTCGTTTATTATCTTCTCTCGTATTATTCGTCTTATCAAAAATGTTTATATAGTCAATTTGTAAAGCTTTATTTTATGTACTAGATGAAAAGCCTGTCTCCGCCAGGCGAGAGACAATATTAAGTAGCCTCTGTCTCCGTAAGACGCCTTCCGTACGGCTAACGGTAAAAAAACACTTTTTTGCTCCTATTTTTGTCCCGGGGCGAAATTCAAAAAACAAGCTTCGTTAGGTTCTAGCCACTGCTAAAGACTACCACTGTGCTAAATTTCATGATTTTAGCTCAAGCCATAACTTCAGAATCACGTGGACAGACAAATATATATATATATATATATACCTACATATAAATATATCCACATTAGCAAATTATAGATATAGATTACAAAAATTTTTATATCTCTTTTAGTTTTTAAGATATTAATGATTTTTTAAATTACAGGATTAATTAAAGCACTTGTCAAAATTACTTAAAAAAATATTAAACGCTTTGGAACACGAGTGTAGTGGAGCAGTACTAGAACTGACATGTAGAGTAGTCGAGGAAACAAAGCAATGCACTAAGGATTTTTTGTGAAGTAAGATGAATTTCAATGCGGTTTTTTGCATTTGATTTGTATGAACGTCTACAAACTTTTTAAACAAATTTAATTAATGGTAAATAAAAAACCGCATTTGTACAGTAACGACCAATAAATCTTGGACAAAAAATTTGTCAAAATTTGACTTTTCTGCCAATTTTTGTAAATCGCTCTTTTTTACCCTGTTTTACTTTTAATTACTATAAATAAAGCAAAAGGTAAAAAAAAATATTTATATTTTAAAAAAACTAACAAATTAAAAAATTAATTAACAATTTAATAAATCCAAACAAACTTAAATATCCTCCCAAACAAATTTAATATTTTATTGCGGCCCCGTTTTTTCTAAGACAGAGTTTAGCCTTCCAGGCATCGAATGGATCAAAGCCCGGGCGTAGTTCGGATTTCCTCGTAACTCATTCCACGCCTCTAAAATTTTATCCTTAAGTTCGTTTAAATTTTCCCTCCTAAACCCATTTCCCTATTTATTTTTTTAACAAATAGGCTCCAAACATTTTCCATAACATTTAAATGCGGACTACGTGCGGGCCACGGTAAAACCCTGATACGCTACTCTTCCATCCATTCATCGACTTGCCGGGCCGTATAAACGGGACACTTATCCTGCTGAAAAATAAAATTTCTGTCCGGAAATCGATCCACTACAAAAGAAAGCATGATATTCTGTAGTAGATCTATATATACCTCCGCGTTGTACCTTTCTTCGATAAAATAATATACACCAAGTCCTTGTACACTCAGTCACCCCCAAACATTTACCGAAAATCGCTCACTACTTCTGTCCTTTTGGGCATATTTTTTATCAAATCGTGCTTCTTTAGGCCTGTATATCTAAGTATCCCATTGTAGCACGACTGAAACACTTTTTCATCGGTGAATATTATACTTTCCCAAAAAATCGGAGGTTCCAAGTAAAATTGTAGAGCAAATCTAATGCGTTGTTCTTTACTTGCATTTGTTAAAAACGGTTTTAAGGCTGCCGGGTGACAGCGCAATTCGGATATTTGCCTTATTTTTCGCCGTGCCGTTCTAACCGATGCGATGCTGGGAAATCGCTTTCCGTTTTTGCTGTAACTACAGATTTAAATGGTTGGTTTCTCAAACCATTAACTAAATTATTGTCTTGTTCTTGATTCGATAGTTTGGGGCGACCACTTCCAGCTCTTCTCTCAAAGGAGTGTGTTTCCTGTCATTTTTTTAACAAAATGAATAGTACTCTTGGATATTTCTTCCGCCACACCCTTTCTGGCACCCTTGCTTAATATAATGAATAATTAATACTTTTTGATCCAAAGTTAAGTTTGGCATTTAAAAAAATATTTTTAGACACTGCCAACGGACACCTATTTCTTTATTAGGTGTTTCAACAGGTATTGATATTCAGTAGAAGGTGGCATAACCTATTTTACAAAAGGGAAAAAGAATTGCCCAAGATTTAATGGCCGTTACTGTACATTAGAAAAAATGTATTTTGAAGCAGTAAATAAATTAGTGAGTGCAATAATTTCTATAAAAAGATTTTAAGTCTTAAAGAAGTAGATAGCTTAATAAAAGAAATGTTTTAAAAGTTTAACGCTAAATAAACTATATAAAAAAAAATTTTTTAATGTTAAAAATCTGATGCAAGTGGATCGAAATGGGTACAGTTATTGGACCAAAAACAAAAAAATTAAATAAAATATGCGTGCCACCATGTTATCCCCACTGCCTCAAGGCACATGTATATTAGTTTGTTTCATATTGAATCAATTTTTAGACGGATCAGAGTTGGTATACTTACTTGTACCAAAAAATATTGTTATTAGTGAAATTTTTGGCCAAATTAGGTTTTTTTTGCCATATCTCCTTTAATACTTATTTTATTAAAAATATGTATATAACCTTTTTTATAGAGCTTATTAAGAAGTATATTTTTTGTTACATAATTATTTTCGTAGCTCTTTTAGTTTTATAAATGGTTGCGTTTTTGTTTTAAATTTAAGTCATTTATATCTCAAGAACTAAAAGAGCAACCAAAAATTTTATAAAACAAAATTTACGTAGCTTTATTAGGCCATTAATTTTAACTATATACTTTTTTTCATAAAATAAATAGTTTTCGGGTTATATTAAGAAATCCGATTTTTTACGATTTTTTTTAGGTAAAAAAAAGCAATTTAAACCCGCTGAGCTGGGGCACCAGTGCGGCTTTGAATTGACTATAGTTCATAGTAAAATAAAAAAAATGTTTCATGCGTATCTCTTATTGGCCAGCTTTTTTGCGGTGGCCTCCTGGACTATTAAATTTAGATGGATTTAGTTGGTTCAAGTTTAACAACAATAATAATAAACATTTATATTTAAATTTTTTATAAAAATTGCTTTAAGCAGAGATAGTGGTTCGTGCAATAATATTTACATAAATATTTCATACATTCTAAAAGTGGTGATCTGATTAGGTTTAAATATTTAATTTGATCCAAAGACATTTGTGTGTATGTGTGTGTATGTGTGTGATATTAAAAAAATGGTAAAAATAATGAATAGATCACGATCGAGTAGCCTTAGTTGCACTCTTGATTTGTATTTAAGTGCTAATTCTGCTGAAACAAGAAGTACTCAGGTAAATTACACTAATCATAGTATATTATTCAACAAGGGTATAATGATGGCTATTATTCACGCGGATAAATCATCCGAGTAAATAACATTCATTATATGGGAGAAGAGTACTATACTTTATGCTTGACTATGAAATAATTTTAGCTAAAATTAGTATAGTCTGTCTCAAAGTATACCGTGTTAGCTCTTGCCTTCATTTATGGATTATACCTGCCAACAGCAATAAAACTGCGGATCTGTAGGTATTAAAGGACAGAACATTATAATTTATTGTTTATTTAGGTAAGAATAATCTTAAATTTACATAAAGAAATTAAATATATGCAAAGTTTTAATAAATTTATAACTGCATTATCCATATATAATTACATTTTTAATCTAAATATCTAAATTTAATTCTGTTTCACTATCAGAGTCATCATTGAGATTAATTACAATAGGATTTATGTTGTTTTGGATAGAAATGTTAGAGTCCTCAATTTTTATAATGTGCTGTAGTGAATTTTTCCAGCTCTCAACTGGTATGTTAGTAATCACATTTTTATCAAATTTATAACACTGGGACTTAAAGTAGGTGTAACATTTTCTGCTCTGATCTTTGATTTTACTTGGTTCCACAAATGCTCTATGGGGTTAAACATACAGTGATACGGAGGAAGCCGTAAGACAGTATGCCCAGCCTGTTCAGCCAAATTATCACATACATATTGTTTTTTAATTGCATATAAATTTAGGACTTCCAAAAGATTTTTTTGTAACTGAATTCAAAATAAATATCATTTTCTAACAAATGTTCCTGGATTTCAGTTTTTGAACTTGATGAAGCTGGTGCTTTGTGTAGCAGACAGCTGTGGTAGCTTGCGTTATACTGACAATAACACTGTTGTTTGGAATATTTTTTAAAAGATAATTTTGAAACCAGTTTTCAAAAAGTTCTGCGCTTGTATCCTCATGATAATCCAAGCTAGAATCCTTAATATTCTTTGCAGACAACAGCAAGCAGTTTGGGACAAATCCGTCTTCTGAACCAGCGTGTATTATGGTAATGCCTTTTCCTTTATTTGAAGGTGCTTTCGTCTGACAGTTTTGACTGGAATCAACCCATCCTTTGGATACTGTGTCGTGTGTATCGAACCATGTTTCATCAAGGTAAATTATGGATCTGTTTTCTAACCTATATCTTTTAATTTCTTAAAGGTAATTAAATCTCCAAGTGCGTAATCTGTGCGATTCCATTACTACTTGTCTTTTGTCTATTTTGCGGTATTTAAATCCCATTTTACAAACAACTCTATGGAGGGTGGCACGGCTAATTTTTATATTGGTTTCGTCTTTGTCTAGCTTCTTTTTCAGTTTATCCAAGATAGGAATAACTCCGCTTTCATAAAGACAATATATTTTCCTTCTTATTAGGTCTTGTTCACTATTATCTATACGGTGAGATTAAAAATCACAACTTTTTTTTTCTTTTGTTCAATTTTTCACTAATAATAATATCCCTTATCGATGATATTGGAGTTTTTGTAAGTAGACAGGTTTTTTAAAGCTTCTTGTTTAATTAGACCTCTACTGATTAAAGTTTCAACACATTTTTCACAACCTGTTTTGCACTCTACTGACAAATGATTTCGACGCGACATAGTTATGTTCTCGTAAAACAACTTTTTCGAAACGCACAGTAAAAACGGTTATTCAACGCTGCCACTAAAATATTAGCCAAAATATTTATATGCCTAATGGTTAATACTCAAGAAATACCTGGCCCACCCCTGCCCTTATGAACAAAGGGGTTTACCCATTAACAATAGGTAATAAAATCGTTAAAGGTTTATTGGGATATTGTCCGTCAAAAGCCATAACGATATACTTTGAGACAGACTATACAAATCTTTATTTTTAAATTAAGATTACAGTGGTCTAGTAATCGATCCAGCGATTGTAGGTAAATTTAATTCTCTCTAATTTGTGTTAAATTCTGGTGGTTTTAAAGAAAAGAACTATTACGTAAAATTAATATTTTGTCTTTATTCCTTTTAGATAAGCGATTTTAATTCCCAAAGTGAGGTAGAAACGGACGATGAATTGGCTGAAGTACGGTAAGTTTTTCGTACTTAGGTATAAGGGCCCCACAGACTATCCTTCTTTTTAACCTTCTTAATCTCCGATCAAGACTGCTCAGTCGGACGATTAAAACTTTTAGATCCCTATACTTAATTTAATTTTAAACCGTCTTAATCGCCAAAAGCTGCAGTCGTTCACCGAAAAACGTAAATGAAGCGTGTTTATTTGTTACAAGAATGACGATTAAAAACGTTCTGCACCACACACTTCGTTTTTAAATGAAGACGGACGAATCGACGATTAAGATTTCAAGCGCGGTCAGAAATTTTCACCGACCGACGGTGTTATGTTCGGTTTTCGCCAACAAACTGGCAATGTTACTTGATGCTTTTGATCGCCACGATTAAAACTGCTTAAAAAGAACGAGGTCTGTGGGGGCCTTGGGACAAGAATAAAAATTTAAATAAAAATAATCTAATCTTAGCATTTTGACAGCAAATCATAATTTACGCAGGCCTAAAGCCTAAGTAGTAACGTAAAATGGGTGTCTTAAAGGAAGTAGGATGCAGTTTATTATTAGGAAACGTAAAGAATGAAAGATTTGGAGGGTATAAAAATACCTCTGCAGGCAGTTTCACAGACTAGATACTGTGGGATCAAAAAGCGGCAAATAAGGGAAGTTTGCTGTTTCTCCAAATGGACTTTAAAGGGATGCATTAAAATGGCCCTATTTTAACTAGTAGGGATTGCTTAAGGGGGTATTCTGGTCTAGAGGGCCAAATGTTAGGTGTTTCTTAAAAAGCTGTAAATAAAAAAACGTAAAATATTTATATACTATATTTATCAGTTGTTAATGTTTAAAAAATACAAAAAAAAAGTAAAAAGTAAAAATTCAAAGGAGAATAAAAAAAGCTGCCTCCTGGTAGACACGATTCCACCCTCCTTGATGATCTGAAAAAAAAATCTCGGTTATTTTTTAAATAGTAGGGATGTAGTTTTCGTTTGACGAGAGCAATTTGCAAAAAAATCGCAAAATGACGGCCATGTAAAAAAGAGTATTTTTTTTCCTCATTTTTTTAACTTTGGGATTTTTTTTTAAATAGTAGAAAAAAATTAAAAAAGCTCTGGTCAAACAATAGCGACATGTATTACGAAGCTCTGTACCAAATTTGAAGTAAATCGATCCACTGAAACTTAAGTAATCAGGTCAACCGTTCCAAAAAACAAAGTTTCGAGAAAAACGCGTTTAAAGTTTTGACTTTCGTTTAACAATTAATTAAATAATTAATAATTAATTATTTTTTTATTCTTTTACAGGCATATTTTTGAAGATCTAAACTTTGAAAATTTGCAAAAAAAAATCGATTTTATTAAAAATTTTAGACTAGAATAGGACGCCCCCAATAAGTTTTCTCTCTGTTTCTTTTACACTTTAACAATCTTTTCTCTTCCACAATCAATCCCATTCATAGTTTTGCTGACGATAGTACCCTCCACTCTTACATTCAATTTCTCAAGCCAGTCAATAAGCCTGATTTGGAAACCAAGCGTAGTCAATGCGGATGTCTCTCTCACGAGACACAGTAATGTTCGCTGTCGCGAAAAAAAACTCCCAATGCTCATCCGTTACATGTAAGCGGCCAAGTTCTGCAAAACAAAGAGACGTGTAATCCTGTCGGCGTTACATTTAAGAATAACCTTAACTGGCACAAACACATTACATCTATAGCCTCATCAGCTTCAAAAAAGCTTGGATTCCTCTTTCTACCTAGAAAGTATTTCTCTTCTTCCAATTTGTATACTCTGTATGTATCCCAAATCAGACCCTCTTTAGAATATTGTTCACATCTCTGAGGGAATGGCGTCTCCTACAACATTTAGCATTCTGGACTCCATTCAAAGAAGAGCTGTTCGTCTTATTAATGATCCCACGCTTACAGAGAGGCTTCCTCCTCTTGCCCACCGTCGAGCTGTGGGGGATCTGTCGCTCTTCTATAGGTATTTTCACGGCAGCAGCTCAGAGGAGTTGGCCAGTATGATTCCTCCTCTGGCAGCTCCCAATAGAGCAACTTTTATGCATTCTTTACGATTCAGTTAGAGAGGCCTAGGACTTCATCCCTAGAGTGTGCAGACTATGGAACCTGCTACCCGCAGAAGTTTTTCTTTCCCCTTACAGTCTCCAAATATTTAAGTCCCGTGTGAACAAACTCCCTCTCACCACACTTAAGACACCCACGGTACGTTAGTACTTGAGCCTCAGCCTTTGTGGACTGTCCAAAGATAAAAAAAATTAGGATTTTGCCAATTGGGGTCTTCTATACCCTTTGTTCTGCAAAACTTGGCCGCTTATAAGTAAAAATGACTATTGACAGACTTTTTTTGGCAACAACGAACATGATTGTGTTTTTGGGCCATTAAAACCAAATGCGGCCTTGTTTGAATCACCTTTAATTAGAAAAATATATGCAAAAACTGCAATAATTAGTAATTTTTTTTAACGATATTAAGGTTTATTGGTATACAAAAAACATTGTTAAAAAGCTATTATTTTAGTAATCAAGGCTAATACATGTAATAAGCAAGTTTTGCTGCACATTACGAGGATCTAAGTCTACAATTGTCTACCCAATTTAAAGAAAATTGAACAATAAAATTTCGATTATTCTAGACACTGATTTTTAATGTTTTACCATTGTTTTTTAGTATAAATCGGTACTACGATGAATCTTAAACGTATATTAATTAATTTCTTGACTTTTGACGGTCGGTGGTTTAGTGCGTGAATTCAACAAATGCGAGGCTAGTAAGTGTTAAAAAATTTCCCCGCGAAAACGGTTCCCCTTAGGGGCGGGAGGACCGCAAAAAAGTGGGCAGAGAGATACGCATGAAAATTTTTTTTTTTTATTACAATAAACTATAGTCGATTAAAAGGGCCCGGTGCTAGTCAGCGGGTTCAAAAATTACATTTTTTTTCCCCGGGAAAAATTGAAAATTGGTTTTTTCAATATAACTCAAAAACTGTTGATTTTAGGGGAAAATAATCAAAATTAAATTCCCGAAAAAATATTCTTGATATTAATTAATTTGTTTTTAAATTTTTGTACTCTTTGTTTTGGGGTATTATTGGGTTTTAAATTTTTTAAAAAAAAAAAATATTCTAAAGGCTAAAAAAGCTACAAAAAAAAATATAAAGAAAAAAAAACTTTTTTTTACACTCTATAAAAAAAGGGTTTCATACTCATTTTTAAAAAAAAAACCCCTAATAAAGAACATATAAAAAAATGATTTTGGGGTTAAAAAAAACGCTAATAACAATTTTTTTTTGGGGGTTTTAATTAAACCCCCCATTTTTTTAAAAAAATTTTTAAAATGTTCTATTTATTAAAAAAATTTTTCTCCCCTTTTGGGCATAATTTTTCCTTTGGGGGGCCTTTTTAAAATTTTTCGATCTCCCCGATTAAATATTAATATTAATAATTTATAAAGAAAAAATTTTCGTTCAAAATGGGTTTGGGAAAATTTTAATCATTTTTTTTCCATAAAAAAAAATTTTTTAAAATTTTTTAAAAAGGTTTTAAAATTTTAAAAAATTTAAAAAAAAAGGGGGTTTTGTTTAATTTTTAGAAGTAGAAAAACCCAAAAAAAATATTGAGCTATCTATTTCCCCAGACTTACAGTCAAATATCACAAATAATGGCAACGGGGGGTATAGAGTAATGGAAAATATTTTTTTGGGGGATATAGCACCCCCCCCCTTCTTCTTCTTCTTCCTGGGAGCCGTCTTGATTCACTACCTGGGAAAAACGGCCCCGGGGGTTTTTTTGCCTAATCCCCCCTTATTTTTTTTCCCCAAACCTCCCGGGCTTTTTTTTTCTACAAATTTTTTAAAACCCCCCAGACTGGTTGGTTGATATTTTTTCCCTTTTGGGGTCATTTTAAATTTCCCAAAAATTTGCCTGTCTTTATAGGAAAAATTTTTTTCCCCCCCCTCGCACATTCTGTTGGGTCCCCATTTTTTGGGGGCCCATCTTGTGTAGGTGTCCTTTGGTTAAAAATGCCCCTGTTAGCAACCCTCTTTTCGAAAAATTTTCCTACTTTGCCTGAGTAGTTCTTCCTTCGTTCCCCCTTTTTTTGGGCCCCTTATGAAGCCCTTTCCATGTCTTATTCCCCCCGGGGGGTTTTCCCCTTGTTTTTTTTATTTCGGGGGCCCTTCTCTGGTTTGCCCCCCCTTGCTGTGGTTTTGATCATTACAAAAACCCCCTTCTGGTCCAAAATATGGGGGGATGATCCTGCCTTTTCTAGCTCATCCGCTGTTTCGTTTTATCTATTCCCGAATGTCCTGGTCCCCGGGGGGAGTTCCCGTTGGGTTCCCCTAAAATTTTTCCCGTTCTTTTTTGGTTTGTAAAAATGGGCGTTACTTTAAAAGGGTTTTTTTGGGGCCCAAAAAACCCCCCGGGTGTCTGTTTTTGAACCCTTTTTTTTTGAAACCCCCCCTGTTATTTTTTTTTGCACAGTGCAGAAAAATATTTTTGTTTGAAATACGAAATGTTGTTCCTAGTGGAATGGAGAATTGTGAATTCCTCATTTACTGTAAAGCCCCCTCTGAACCCCCGTCGGTTTTTTGGGGAAAAAACCGTATACCCGATAATGACTGCAGTCGGGGCCCGGGGGATCTTGCTTTTTCCCCACTTTAATCTGAATTTTAACCCCAAGTTTTTTTTAATAAAAAAATTTGGAATCATCTGGTCTTTCTCTTTTTCCCGGACCTACATAGACGTGCCAATTTTTTTTTCAGTTGAATTATTGTTTAAACTTTAATTTGATTACATTTTAAAGTAGTAAATAAATAAGTAAATACAATAACTTTAATATGAAAGGTTTTTGCCTAGAAGAAGTAGAAAAATTTTTAAAAAAGAAAAATTTAACGCTAAATAAACTACAAACTAAAACTTTTTGGTGTTAAAAAAAAAATTAAAATTTTCTCAATATCATTCTTTTTAAAAAAACTGTATTTATAAATTAGTAAATTTTATTTACTGATAATAAAAATATTTAGACGATGAGCTATACACATAGTAGCATGGGGGGTCGAGAAATGTTAAACGTCCTTTGGGGTTTTTAAAACTCAGATGAGGGAGGCCTTTTTTTTATTAATAAAATAAAATTTAAATTTTCTTAGCATATTTTTTGTTTTTTTTCCCTTTTTTTTTTTGCTCTTTTTTTTTTAGATATTTGGTTTTTTTTTTTTAAAATTTTAAAATTTTTAATATCTCTAAAAACCTTTAAAAAAATTTTTTAAAAAAAAAAAATTTCGTAGTTTTATTAAAAACCCCCAATTTTGACTATATTTTTCCTAAAATCAA
>JAHBCN010002272.1:0-94863 GCA_019359885.1 Listronotus oregonensis
TGACGACAAAGGATTATAAATGTTTATTAAAACAATACACAGAGAAAAACCAACAAAATACAATATTGTTAGAAAAAAAATAATTATAAATAACACAAAAAAGTTTTAAAGAAGGGAATTTAATTAAAATAATACAGGCCAATATTCCATCCATCTTGCCAAAGTTCCAGCACTAAATCCCTAAAAAAATGAGTCGACGCGAAAACAAAAAAACCGGCGGAAAAATTTTGCGAATTCGTAATTCGTAAATCGCATTTCGCAAGCTTATGAACTACGCTTAAGTTTCAAAATTACTTTTAGACGATGCTCTATTTGGTTTTCTTTTAGCAAAACGTCTTCGCCCTTCAGATTTATTTCTTCGAGTGGCCTAAATTTTAGCTGTTTGAGAATATCAAAATTTTAGTTTTTATAATCAATTACCATAGGAGACTTTACAACAATTTATTTTATTTACTGGATAAGTTGGAAAAATATTTTTTATTCAATTTCTCAAAAGGAGCCCTTAACTTATTCTTATTACAATTATAAATGGTTTCTCGATTTACTTTTTTTTCCTAAGTTTAGAAAAAAGTTTCCTCGCATGTTATGTTGGTAATTTGAACCAATCTCGTATATGTTCTTGTTTCATTTACATATTGATTAATTATTTGTAAATCTACGGAGATTCAGCGATTTTAACAAAAATATTTTTTTTTGTGAAATAAAAAAAAAAAGTTTTTTGTATGAACCTCTAATTATGCGGGTCACTGTATATTCTTGACCATAAAAATTAAATATTGCTTCTGTATATTTTTAAAAAACTATGACCTACATTTATTTTTGGATACTAGAAAAAAATGAGTGTTATTCAAGGAAATATCAGTGTAGTAGCAGTTCAAGATCCTTGAAGCTTGAATTCGCAAGTGTGTTGTTTTTAGACCGCAAATATGAAATATAATATTATATACATTATATTATTATATTGACAACTTTTAATTTCTAGTGAATTTCCTAAAATAATGTCAATTTGTTTTTTTTTAAATAAAAGTGTGCTATATATAATTTTTATAGTAATATTTTTAGTATCTAAGATAATTAAATGGGGCAATTTTTTAAATGTTGCTGATTAGTTTTTTTTGTCTAAGTAAAAACGTGGGTATTTTAAGTGAAGTAAGAGGCAGTTTATTGACACAAGCCTTAAAAATTTGATAATTTGTTGAGGACGAAAGATATCTACAGACAGACGGTTTCACAGTCTAGCCACCCTGGGGATAAAGAAACGAATAAAGACGGGGTTCTGTCCGGGTGGGCTGTAAAGGGATGCGCATGCCTTTTGCTTGAATTAATATACAGTGTGTCCCAAAAGTAATGGGACACAGAGCAAAAGCAGATTCCTTAGGTTAAAATATTGCAATATATGTAAACTTCCCTTATCCCAAAGTTAATAATAACCAAGATACAGGGTGTTAAACTTTTAATTTTGTTTTCGTTTTTTGTAATAATTTCTTAACTAAATGACATAGCGATACAAAATTGGGGATTTAGGAGTTCTTTGAGGCGAGAAATTCAAATTCGTCCATGTTTTTACTGTTGCTAGTAGAGGGCGCTAGCTACAGCCTACCACACTGGTTTTAGATGGCATAACTTTTTTAAGACTTAGTATTTTGACCTGTTTATTAAAAAATAAGTTACTATAATTCCCTCTGCATCAAAAATGCATACTTCAGTTAAGTCTTTAGGCACAACTGTTTCCGAGATAAACGCGCTTTAAAGGACCCCGCAATTTTCATATGAAAATTAATAGTTTTCAACACGCTGATAAAAAGTCTCCGCAGGCACAAAACCGGAAAACCCCTCTAATCTCTCCAAAATCACCCTCAAAGGTCCCAAAAACAATTGGTCGAAACCCATTTGTCATAAAAAAATTGGGGGGTCCTTAGAGTGCGTTTATCTCGAAAAGTGTTGCTCCTACAGACTTAAATGAGGTATACATTTTTAAAGCAGAGGAAATTATAGCAATTTTTTTTATAAACAGGTTAAAATACTAAATTTAAAAAAAGTTAGGCCATCTAAAAGAAGTGCCAAAGCTAGCGCCCTCTACTAGCAACATCAAAAACATGGTCACATTTAATGTCTCGTCTCAAAGAAACCCCAAATCCCCAATTTCGTATCGCTATGTCATTTAGTTAGGAAATTATTACAAAAAAACGAAGACAAAATTAAAAGTTTAACACCCTGTATCTTGGTTATTATCAACTTTGGGATAAAGCAAGTGGTTTACGTAAATTACATTACTTCGACCTAAGGAATCTGCTGTTGCTTTGTGTCTCATTACTTTTGGGATACCCTGTATAGTAACTTTATTTAAGATTGTTGTTTAGTTCTTTTATTTTCATTTTATATTTTAAGTTTTACTGCGAGTGTATCTTAATTTTTGCAAACTCTAGGCAAGTAAAGTTATTTTTATTTAAAATACTTACCTTTTAAAAGAATAATAATTGCCTTATAAAGTCTAAAAAAATTAGCATTTCTGGTTGGTGTTAAAAAGCGGATAGTAAGACTAGTTAGACTACTATAGTGATACATCACAAATATTACCTACGACTATAATGGCAAAGACCAAACTGAATAAACGTCTTGAATAAACTTTTAAAACTCTTTTGTCATTCGTACAATTTAGAGTGATGTTGACTAGCTGATTTTAATTATTGATTTGCAAATGTAAAAGTTAAAAACAAAATTTAACATAAAAAAACACGTATAGAGGAAAATAAGATTGATGAAATATAGAACGAAATATATAGGAACCGAAAACAATTTAGTTTTTTAAATATTTTAATTTTTGTAACAAACTTAAAATTATTAATTAAACATTTTAACTAAAATATAAAAAGGTTACGGGCACGTTTAGCAATATTTTCTTAAGTGTATTACAGTATTGTCTGCAATATTTTTCTCAAATTAATTATTGCAAGAATAAAGAAAAAGACGTCAATCCTGTTTTTTAAGAGCTGTTAATTTTGTTATATACACAAGATTTTATTGAAGTTTGGGAAATGTTAACATTTGTGTGATTTAAAAAAAGGAGTCGTCAATAGTAAATTAAATTAATTACATTTGCAGAATCTTTTTTTATAAATTTAGCACTCATTGATACTAATAAAGTAAACTATTGTGGGAAATTAAAAGTAATAAGTATAAAACTAAAGGAATGCTATTTTACCCGTAGTAAATTAAATCAAATTAAGCTTTATTTATATTATAGCAGTAATGGTATGGGTAATTGTTAAAATGGATATTATCACTATCATAACATTAAACATGTAACCAATTAATAAATTAAAGCCACGAAATCTGCCTCTGACGAAATATGGTATCACCGCGTTTACATGCCTAGCATTTTTAGAATTTGAGTCTAATTTTAGATGGCCCCCACTATGTCCTTGAGCTCTATTTTTATAAAACGTAATACCCAATGAATATATTTTTTTATTTAAAAAATGTATTTTTAAAAAACTTCAAGCAAAATAAATTAAAAATAATAAAAACCTAAAACGAAGGCTTACAATCCAAAATTACTTAAAGATATATAATACGCTTAAAATATTTTTAATAAACAAAAAGATATCCTTTCTATTGAAACATCAAAAAACCAAGGAAACTACAGCGTGACATCGTTGGAAAATCCTGTATATAGTAGACATACTCAGCTCACGTCATTTATCAAATTTTAATATTTGTACATTTTTATTTAAACCAATTATTTGTTATTTTAAAAATACCTTTATAAATTATTTGTGTTTTCGTTTTTAAAAAGTCAAATGTCTTTTAAATCAACAATTGTGATGACTTGTCAGGTATAATTTAAACTAAATTATTTAAAAAAAGAGCTTTCCTTGGTCCGCCGACAGTTCACGAAGGTTAAAGGTAGTGGCGTAGCTATCGGAGGGCTGGACGGGGCAGAGCTTCGGGGCTCCCAAGGTCATGAAGGCACCTGCGTCCCCTAAGCAATCTTCGAAAGAGTCAAAAATGTTCTAATTAAATGAAGAATTTTCGACTGCTTAGCCTCTTGTCAGCAAATCTCTAATGGCTTGAACTAAACACGGCTTTAAGCCAAGGAAGTTTGATATATCTTCAAACTTCCTTGCTTTAAGCACGGCTTCAGTTAAAAAAAATAATCTTGTTAGGAATGCCCCTAAATGAACAATCCTTCATCAAAGATCACGATAAAAGGTATACATATTCTTCCTTTAAAGTCGATACAAAATAAATAGTACAACATAACTTGATATCGAAACATTGAACTCTACAGGTTGCCACAGATTCGAGTGCATGCATGGGAATCTCGGAAACCGTAAGAGATACAAAGTCGGTTAAATTATGGCAAAGTTGTGTGTTTGCGTAACTAACCATGTCCACTTTAGAAGATTACAAAATTCCGAGTACTTCCGGATATGGAAAAACAAAAGATACTTGTTTATGGCCACTTTTTAAGCTTTACAAAAAGGGGAGAGATTTTCCGCACGACGTTTCGTTTTCGTTAAACCATCATCAACTTTATTTTTTTAAATACGGACCTGGGTTTTTTATTTAATTTTTTTGGACCCCTTATTATTCCAATTACAAAAATGTATAACACTTACGGCTGAGTGATGATCGCGTTGTTAAATTTAGCAATGGACTTAGCAATTGTTAAAAGTTAACAACGGTTTAGAATGTTTAACAAAACGTCATTGTCAGTGTTATTCAATGATTTTAGTAGACAACCTGTCAAAACCTGACATTTTGTTAAACATTCTAAACCGTTGTTAACTTTTAACAATTGCTAAGTACATTTCTAAATTTAACAACGCGATCATCACTCGGCCGTTAATATTTATTAACAAATATGGAACGCCCCTATAACAAATGGTGTGCGTTCCTTGTCTAACTCATTGTCTCTTATGAAAAATATGTTTATTTAACAGAAAAATATTTAGTGTTATACATCATTGTAATTGGGATTATAACTGCTTCAAAAAAATGCAATAAACAATTGAGTGCCGTATTTAAAAAAATAAAGTTAATGATGGTTTAACGAAAACGAAACGTCGTACGGAAAATCTCTTAACGCTGTTTCGTAGCGCTTAAAAAGTGGCTATGAAAAAGTGTCTTTTGTTTTTTCCATATCTCTTTAAATAACGTCAGAAAAAAATAAAAACGAAATCGGCAAATTTTATTTTTTTTTCAGTTATCTCTGAAAGTACTCGGAATTTTACAACTTTCTAAACGGCATGTTGTTAGGCACCTAAATGCGCAATTTTGCAATAATTTAACCGACTTCGTATCTCTTATGGTTTCCGAGATCCCCATGCATGCACTCGAATCTGTGGCACCCAGTATAATTAGAAATATTTCAAGCATGTTTTTGTACTAATTCCAAAGTAGAATACAATATTACTTTTTTCTCAAACATCTCAAAGCTCTGTTACGTACTTAATTTTTTACTAGCATTGTAATCAATTGCACTCTAAATTTTATAAACTCAATTTAATTACACGTAATAATTTTAAATGATATTAATAATAATATTGTAATTCATCCATTTCTTTTTGTATGTATTTGCGCAAACTATGTGCAAATATGCCGAATTATGTTAAGAATTGGGGACTTTTTTGGATGTATTAAAAAGTGATGCATAATACGAGCTTATCTTGTTAAAAGTTGGTAGGAGACAAATCATACAGAGTAATGCTTTAAAGCAAAAGACCAAATATTTATAGAGAAAATGCTTGCCCTAATTTGTCGAAAGGCAAGAGAAAGCGTATTTTTGTCAGGTCATTAATAGCGCGAACGCTGCTATTAGCATCTGCTTTGGAATGGAATACATACAGGGATTTCTTAAACTACCCCTTTTTGAAAACTTTTAGTAAAAAGTGCAGAATTAAAATGTTCGGTAAAAATGTTTTGCAAAAAAGTTACAGGGAATCATCATATTACTAATACAAAATAGAATAATATTTTAAAGATTGCTGTAAACGATAACTTATATTTAATTAGCAACTTAGAGTTTTTTACAAAAAACAAAAGATTTTATTATTTTTAACAAGAGTGTCAGATAAAAGTCAAGTATCATAACAAACCGTTTAATAAATTAAAGTTGGTTTATTTTTTAATTTTATCTGTTGAATAATAAAAAATCTAATAACTTAAAAAGTCATAATAATTATCTGTTAATTTTACAAAACTAATTTTTGTAATACAAGAAACAAAAAAGCTATAGATACAGTCCTAATTTGGGGCAAATAGGGTGGTCAAAAATAAGACCCACAATAACATTAAAAAAATTAGGGAAACTGCCAAGATCCCAAAAATAGCAGTAATTGCTACTGCTGCTGCAGTAGTCCTAACCCAAAGTTATATTTTGAGTCATAAAACCTAAAAATTGAGAACTGGTCATTATAATTATTATTATGTTTAATTACAGAAACAAAAAATATAGTATATTTTTATTAGTTCATACTTTTACGTTAAACGTCTTGACTAAATTTAATAACATTCAATTAAAATCAAAATTGTAATTACGGTTTTCGATGTCATGTTTAGATGTTTTGACAGACGTGTAGTCATAGAAACAGTAAAGCCTAAACACACTTTTTAGACTTCAAAAGAATATTTCGTTTGCCAAATAACGAGTTTCTTGAAAAAAAATGACCAGGAAAATGCAATAATTTAAAAAGAAAAAAAAAGAAATATTTGTAAAAATATTTATATTTCTTTTTTTACTGTCTGGCACATTGTATTAGTACCTATTTTGTAAATCTAAAACATTAAAATAGGCTTAAAAAGTTATTAGGAATATATAACATTCAACAATTGTCGTAAATTTGCTTTCGTGGGTTTTGGTATAGTTTTTGTTTAAAGATCAAGCACTTTTTTTGAAATGACAAACTGTGACACTTTTAGATTTTTTACTATAGAATATTGAGCATGTTTGTTAACAGAAAGAAATATTTGCTTGAGGTATTTTTACGTAAACAAATCTATTAGGGAAAAAGATGAAAAGGTAACTAAATGCTCAAATTAAATGACCAAGATTAATTGGTTGTTTAGTTTAAGGGGGGAAGCGGTGGTCGTGCAGCCTATTAGCTTAATGTGATCATTTTGCCCTTTGTACTCCTCTTTCTTTCGTTTCCCTTTATCGAGTGTGGAAGATTTATGCCAAGGTGTTCATGCGAAAGAGAGTTTCCACTCTGTACATTTCCGAACTTTTGTATGTCAAAGCATTTAGACCTTCAGACCATTGAAGAAAAAAAGGAGCAATAGTATCCAGTATGACCTTTTTAATAGTGAATATTAACTATGCGCTGATAATTTATTGATAGGCTTTACAGGATTACTGTGGTTTACTGACCAGAAAATAGACCTATAAAGTGCCATCTTTGAGTAATTATCCTAAGAATGTCATCTAATCGATATATACGCGATAAATAACCTTCTCGAGAATTTTAATTTAGCGTACTAAGTACCATTGTTTTAAAACTTCATTTTTTAACAAAAGTTCGAACTTGGTCCTTAAGACGACAGACCTATATGTATAATGATAATTTTTTGTTAATTTTTTTGTTCTTATCAAGTGTCGTTTAATTTATATGGCATACTGAGTATAAATGGTTCCAAGAGGGCTATTTTTGCATTTTCTAGGTCTATTTATATATAAGTCATTCTGTAAAACCCATTAATATGAACAATACTAACTTTTTAAAAGGGCATGTGGGTACCCTTGGTCCCTTTTTACTTCGATGGGTTGACGGTCTAATTGCAGCTATATACTATTTATGTATAATGTTTGTTCAGTCAAAACTACACTTTCGAATATTTATTACAGTACCTAGATAAAAAAGGTTTAATTAAGATTTTCTTAAGCAATGTGTGTTAGGTGCTTTATAACTATGCTTGCTATTTAAAAGAAAAACTCCTTTGCTTAGGATGATTAAATATTTAAGTTTTTTTTGTAATAATAATCATATCTTAATCTTAGTGGTACATGACATAGCAATCTTATAACTTTTTAAATTAAAAAAAACAATAACTTAAACATTAATTTTTGAGACAAGTCCTGTTGTTTAACATTAAAAAGGCATATTTTTAATTTCGCTTATGGCGAATGATTTGGAAAAAGTTACTTTATTTTATTTATGCAAACACAAAAATAATAAAATGCTTTTTTGTCATATAAGAATTGTCTTTTGATCTTTATATTCGGGAAAGTAGAGTAAGATAATTCTTTTAAAGAAATATATAATTTACTGAGAGCAGAATTGTGCTTTTACCATCTTTTATTTAACTTTGAATATAATTTGTTTTATGTTGGTTCGGGTCAAATCTTGCAAATAAATTCTAAATCAGTTATCCTTAACTGATAGGCTAAAATTCTGCATCCACGTTTAGTTTAAATAACAATACATAGATAGCTAAATGATGTCATTCTACATCCAATATGGCAGACCGCCCAAGATGGCGGACTAGTTATTTTTTATGCACTTCCATGACATGGGTATCAAGTGAAAGAGTTTACTGAGAAGAATACAAAAAATAAAATGACGTCATTCTAAATCCAATATGGCGGACTTCGTATGATGGTGGACCCTGATTTTTTTATGAACGCCCGTGATATGAATATAAAATAAAATGGTTTAAGGAAAAAAATCAAAATGGTGGAAAACAAAATGGCCACCATACTAATATTAAAAAGTTTGGAGATAGTTAGATGGTAAACACACTTAGAAACATGTCTAGCGGTAACTAAAAAAATACAAATAAATTAATAGCAAAAAAAAACATTTTTAAAAACTTTTGTTTATATTTACTAAAATGAAGAAATCCCACCAATTTATTACATTACACAGTTAATAGGATTTAAAAGCTTGTCGCGAGATTTACGTGTGTAGGTAAACAAGAATACAATAAGTAATTTAATCTTGACCTAGGTAATTCTAAAAAAAATGATGTTTTTTTTTTCATAAAATAGATAAACCTTGCGTTATATCATATAAATTGTGTAATGTATAATGTGGTTTTAAAAATGTTTTTTTATTATTAAATTATTCAATTTTAAGCAAAAAAATATACTTTTTAAATTATAAAGGATAAGAAATAAAATAGGCACATAGATATTATTCCTTGGTTGTCTGTAAACAACGAAAATAGTATTGCAAGGAAGTTGCGTGAAGTAATTTTCTGTCTATGAATGTTCAAAATGCCTAGTAAAAAAATGTGTGACAAAGACAGGATTTCAATACTTGTTTATTTTGTGTTTGTTATCATTATTGCCATTAACTAAACATTTAATCATGTTTAAATAAAACTATTTTTTTTTAATAATGTTAAAAGTAGTTTTTTGGTTGTTCAATAAATATTGACCAAAATTTCTCACTCTAATAAAACATTTTGTGATATGCTCATAAGCCCTATTAAAACATTTAGTTAGAAGTTGTTTAACAGTTACAGTATCCACCAAAAGTTTGCAATCACAGGGATAATAAAAAAAAATGAATTAATTAAAATTTGACTTCGATATCAGGTTTAGCTTCAAATGACGTAAAAAAAGTTTGGTATACAAAGATGACCATGTAACAACAAGTACTACAATTGTCTTTTTTTTTGTTTAGAGAAATGTCAAATTGGGTTTATTTTTAAAATTTCAATAAAATTAATTATTAAGTACATTTTTTGGCTTTTGTCTTTCATATTTAAATTATTTGAAACTAGTTTTTCTAACAAACGCAAAGTAATTTGTTTAAATTAAAACAATTTAGGATAATTTCCTAAATATTTTTTAACATAAATTTAACAAAATGTGCTGTTTCAAGCTTAAAAGAACATTATTAAAATATTGTTAAATTAAAAATAAATATGCCACATATAATATATTGAATAAACTAATGTAGTTAAACCAATAATGTACAGATTTTCAATTTTATCTTCTATGCAATGTTTATAGAAAAACAAAAAAATATATATTTAACATTTGGAAGTTTAATAAAAAATGGTAACAAACAAAATTATTTTGGGTATAAGGATATAAAGGTGCCCTTAACTCTTTTAAATTTGTAAGATATCTTAAAATTTTTCTTGGAAAAAAAATTGAAGCATGTACCTGCAGTCACATGATCACTTTTATTACCGTTTATGTTTTTATTTGTAGCCAAAAAATGTAAGTATTAAATTTTAATTAAATTAGTTAAGTTTAATTTGCATATATTTTGTTAAACATTGTATGATGTAATATTATGCCAGTTAATATTAATACACAAACTATTTAAATGACTATTAAAATATGCTATTTATAAGACCAATTGGCGTTTTTTAAAGTTAACGTTTTTATTGCGCATTTTAATTTTTATAACTGGCAAAAATTAGATTAACTAAGTTTAGACTATTTTTAGACTATTAAAAAATGATTAGTAAAGCTTTCAATTGCTTTCAAAAATTGTAGACTAAAAGGACTACTTACGTGCATTATTAAATAAGTACCTAATTATTATAATAAAAATTACGCTTTAGTATAAAAAATAGTATTTTAAGAATCTTTAGGTATTTTTTAAATTAACAAACTAGTACAGTTTCGATAGAAAGTAGCTTTAAATAAATATATGTTGTTAATAGGTGAAAATAGTAAACACGTTAAAACTCTGTACTTTGAAAAAAATTGAGTCGCTGTTACTGTCTGGAAACTTAAAAAAAATGAAAAGCACGAACAGATTGTTAACTTAGCCGAAAGTTCAGCAGAGAGCGGCATCGGCATGCATTTTTGGTTCTCGGTACTATTTTAGGCGCGCCTCCACCTTGCCACGTTTGTGAAATCGGCGTCGGGACGCGCTTAGCGGCCTCCCACTATCCAGAATGCCGATGTCTTATTTTGGGAGACGCTTGCGACTGCGTCGCCCTATAGGCCAAGCCATACATGGATGGTACGTGCTATTTCGAGTAGCAACCACCAAACAGGGGCGTTACATTGAAGGGTTTTGATTAGTTTTCGGATAAAGAAAAAAATATATAAAAAATTGGTAAAAACAAACCTATAAAATAATAATAAATATAACAATTTATGTTAATTCGGTTAAAAAAAAATGTTTTTAAATAGTTAAAGGAAATATGGCAAAAAAATTGAGAATAGATTATTTTTCTTTTATTAGAATGCATTGCAAATGTGCAATCGTAGGATTATTAACATAGGCGGGTATCTAGGCGCTTGCTCCCGTTCTTGCAATATTTATATATATATTTTTAAAATTATTTCAGATAATTAAACAATACCTTTAAAAATAGGATATTTCTTGCTGCAACCAACTACTTTAAGTTAATATTACACTAATTGTTTTTTCTTTTTTTGAATATTCCTTTTTTTATTAAACCTATTGATGTATGGAAAATGTACAAGGTATTATCATAATCTTTAAAATAGTTTTTCGTAGGGATGCTTTTAAAATATACATATATACATAATATATATATATATATATATATATATATATATATATATATATATATATATATATATATATATATATATATATATATATATATATATATATATATATATATATATATATATATATATATATATATATATATATATATATATATATATATATATATATATATATATATATATATATATATATATATATATATATATATATATATATATATATATATATATATATATATATTTAAAAATAAAAAACATTAAGGTATATTATTAATTTAATAAAAAATACCTAATAAAAATACATTATTAAGTAGGTGCTTGTAATAAAACTGGAATATCTTAAACCTTGTTATATTGGAACTCAATTTTAAGACAAAAAACCATGCCTTGAAAAATTCTAATAAAATTACAGTTAAATTTACAAAAGAAACTCATCAAGGTAAGAAAAATTTTAGATGTTCTTAATTACTTTACATTTTATTATATGCTGTCTCTTATAAATAAAAAACCAGTAGTGAACCTATATGATATCCACGAAAAACACATTATTCTTAATCTACTGAAAAATAAATAATAAATGCATTAAGAAACAGAGTAATTTTAAATTACTAGGGATTTCGCTGCATGATACCTAGAAAAAAGGCTAGTACTAGCTACTTAAAAGGTCTGTTTGTTATTCAGTAATGTTTTATGTTACGTTTACACGCTTGGCAAGTCGCTACAAGGCTCCACAAAACGCAAGCGTGCGAACGGGGTGTTTGGCTGGGCTTGCGTGACCTTGCAAGAGCTTACCGTCGATCCGGGCAGGTGTCGGTTTTTGAACACAAATCAAAGAAGTTTGCGGTAAGCGCTTGGAACTCACTAACGCACTCGCAAGCGTGTAAACGGCATCCAAGCGTTTGTAAAGGCTTGGAGCTTGTCGGCGCTTGCCAGGCCATGGCAAGCATGTAAATGTAGCATTACATTATTTTACACTTTTTCTACGTACGTGGTCCTAAAATACATCTTCGATAAAAGCGCTTACGTAAAAAAAGTGTAAAATAGTGTACAATATTTATGAATAACAAACAGACCTGAAGAAACTAACACATTGTACTAAGTATGCTGTGCGAAGGCAAGAATGTTTCGGTACTTGAAAATTGTAGAGAAAGCTGGGAGAAAAAAATGGTTTAATTATTCAAAAACCTGGAATTCGCGGTAGCTAGTACTAAGGTTTTATAAAAGTCTTGGTGGGCTTATCCAAAGATAAGAAAATGTTAATATGCCACCCTCCCGTGGTTTTTTATAAATCTACTTAAGTACATACTATTTGGTCGTATTTTTGACTCAGATATTTACACATTTATAAAAACATAAGTTAATCTATGAAAAACTAACTTTTCTTGGTACAAATTATGCGTATTATGGAAATAAACCAGATTTTTTTTGAAAACTAAATGTTTTGATGCATGTTAAAGATAAATGGGGTAATTCTTGTACCACATTTTTGTAAAACGTTTACTGTACCAAGCTTTATCAAAAACATTGATTTACAAATTAGAAAATACATTTTAATAATATGATCCTAGTCTACCAAATATCCATGGCATTAAAAAGGCGCAAACAGTTTTAATATCTTTATAAATATTATTTAAAGCTTTCGCACAATTTTTTTATTACCCGATAGACTAATTTTAAGTAAAAAATAATTGACACTATTGCCAGTAACCTTATGACTTAGCCAACGAACTTTACCCTTATTTTTGTAATAAAATATAATTAGTTTTGTCTTTTTTTTTACATTTAACACAAGTCGGCTTTAATTAAAGAAAAAACTTCCTTAAAAAAATTAAAATTATTGTGGTTTATTTTGAACTTTTTGTCTTATTGAACATTTTTTAAATTTTTTTTGTAAAAGTGGTAGTTAAATATTATTAATAATGCCATTGTATTATGACTTAAAAAAATATATATTTTTTTTCTAAATTATCCAGTCTTATGTACGTGTTTTACATCCAGAAAAATAAATAAATAAATAAACGTTATTCTAAAAAAGTAAAAATAAATATTATTAATAAATTATAACACGTTCATAGAAATAATTATTTCAAAATTACGTTAGTCTATAAATATTCAAAAAATATATATTTAAAATAAAAGCAATTAATTCATTTTAACAGAGAAAAAAGAAAAACACTTTTTTTTAATATTGTTTTTTAATTGATAATAAATATTTGTTCTTGTTAAAAATAAAAGAAAAGTAAATAATTGTCTTTTAACTTCTTTTGTTGTATTACCATTTCTGGATGTACACCTATTGAAATGTGTATGAAAATATGTAATATTAAGCTGTGTGTAGGAATAGAATTTTTGTTTTGGATTGGGGAGACGGCGCCACTGGCGACGGCTCCTATAAATACATACCTAAATCTTTTCAAACCTCAGTCGCATTGCAAGCTTTATCGCTGTTAAACTTCTGTCTAGTGAGCAGTGATCAACCACAACAGACAACATGTGTGACGACGATGTTGCGGCTCTTGTCGTTGACAACGGTTCCGGTATGTGCAAAGCCGGTTTCGCCGGGGATGACGCACCCCGTGCCGTCTTCCCATCCATCGTAGGTCGCCCAAGGCATCAAGGTGTCATGGTCGGTATGGGACAAAAAGACTCATACGTAGGAGATGAAGCCCAAAGCAAAAGAGGTATCCTTACCTTGAAATACCCAATTGAACACGGTATCATCACCAACTGGGATGATATGGAAAAGATCTGGCATCACACCTTCTACAATGAACTCCGTGTCGCTCCAGAAGAACACCCAGTTCTCCTTACTGAAGCTCCTCTTAACCCCAAGGCCAACAGAGAAAAGATGACCCAAATCATGTTTGAAACCTTCAACACCCCAGCCATGTATGTAGCCATCCAAGCCGTACTTTCCTTGTACGCTTCCGGTCGTACCACCGGTATTGTATTGGACTCTGGAGATGGTGTAACCCACACTGTACCAATCTACGAAGGTTATGCTCTTCCCCACGCCATCCTCCGTTTGGACTTGGCCGGTCGTGATTTGACCGACTACCTCATGAAGATCTTGACTGAAAGAGGTTACTCATTCACCACCACCGCTGAAAGGGAAATTGTACGTGACATCAAGGAAAAACTTTGCTATGTCGCCCTCGACTTTGAACAAGAAATGGCCACCGCTGCTGCCTCCACCTCCCTCGAAAAGAGCTACGAATTGCCTGATGGACAAGTCATCACCATCGGTAACGAAAGATTCCGTTGCCCAGAAGCCCTCTTCCAACCTTCCTTCTTGGGTATGGAATCTTGCGGTATCCACGAAACCGTATACAACTCCATCATGAAGTGCGATGTTGACATCAGGAAAGACTTGTACGCCAACACTGTACTTTCCGGAGGTACCACCATGTACCCTGGTATTGCTGACCGTATGCAAAAGGAAATCACCGCCCTTGCTCCATCCACCATCAAGATCAAGATCATCGCTCCCCCAGAAAGGAAATACTCCGTATGGATCGGAGGATCCATCTTGGCTTCCCTCTCAACCTTCCAACAGATGTGGATCTCCAAACAAGAATACGACGAATCCGGCCCTGGAATTGTCCACCGCAAGTGCTTCTAAGCTATTTAATTGCATTTTTAAATTATTTGACATGTTGTTTCTACTGTATTCCATCTGCAGTTTTTTTAATGCGACCGTGGTTGTACTGCCAGACAGACTTTATTTACAAAAACATCTTGTATATATTTAACATCTTTTAAAATGTTTACTTTGTTTGTTAATATTTACTATTGTAATTATTTATACTTTTATTACGAGGCAGGTCAATAAAACCTATCTAGTAATAAACCTGCCTTTTATTTCCTATTTAAGTAAATTTACCAGCGATTATTTGATGTTATTATTATGTTATATTATGTAATTTTTTTAATAAATTTTTTGGGTTAGTAATTTGGCATTTAAATACATATCCCATTTATATAAGCCTTAAAAAAATGACAAAAAATAAAAATCTAGCACATAACTAGGGAAATTTACCAAAAATATTTATACCAAAATATGTCTTAATATATGCCAGAACTGCAAAATAAGCAGGTGCCAAAGACCAACAAAAATTAAAGCTAACCTAATCTTACGAAAAAGAAATCTAATTTTAGAAAAATTGCCTTTTTTGGAAGTCGGCATAACAGTGGCTTAATAAGTACATGCAACTTCCCATGTGGGAGGTTGTATGTATACAAAAATATCCGTCACTGAAGTTATTTTTAAACGGATGAAAATAAATGCCGCGTCTTAAGAATCTCTGGCTACGAAAACTAGGTTTTTTTGTAATATTTACACTATCTAACTGAGCCTGATATCTATTATTAGAACGGAACAACTTATAAGGTAACAGGCACATGCTCAGCCTACACTTAGGCACACTGAACATTTTGTTTCATTTAGAAAACATTGAAAACTTGGAGCTTTAGATATATTGGATTAACTTTAAAGATGAATATCTTAAGGCAACAAAGCTTTTTTGCAAATGTTTTTATAGTTCGTCGTCTAAAATTCTTATAACACAACCGGCTTTTATAAATTTTTAAATAGGTGCAATAGATGCAAAGGGGTACAAGTGATTGATTTCAAAACAATAAATTAAGTGTAAAATATGAAATTTATGGATAAAAAAAACTTTTGGCAAAGATATAAGTGTGTGTTCTTAAAAAATATGTTTATGGAGACAGACTTTTACCTTTTGGCGATTTTTTTTTAATTGTTTAGCTTCATATTTCACGCTTACTTCAATTTTTTGAAATGCATCTAACCAGGGCCCGCTCCAGCCTGTCGGTTATCCTGGGCAAAAATAAGAATTTCCGCCCCGGAAATTGATTTGGAGGTAAAGAGAAGGAGGTGTTGTAAAAAATTAAATAAGATTTCAGATACAAAATACACAAAATTTGGAAACAATTCTTTTTATTTTAAAAACAAAAAAACATAAGCTACATGCCAATTAACAACTTAAAAATAATTACAAAAAATATTTTTGCGAACTTTCAACTCATTTAGTCAAGGCGCTAAAGTTTTCTGAACCATTTAAATTGTTTAAAAATTATATAGCAAATGGATTATGGCAAAAAATTATTGGATTAGTGCCCTTATTTATTGTATTTAAATAAATGAATATAATATTTTCAAACATTTAGCATTACAAAAGAAAGTACATATAACAATAGTGAAAAATATTTTAACTTAACATATATGCTTCTGGACTAAAATAAGAAGTTATTTAAGCTATAAATTTTTGCATATTTGACACAATTTGGCGTAACAAAGACGGCGCCGCTTCGCAGATCGATTTTAAAGCTTTTTATAAAGTAATAATAAAGAATGTATTGTTCGCAAAAAAAACGGTAAATGCCTAATGGAAAAAAAACTAAAAATTAAGTTACTGGCTCCCAGAGGCGGCTATATTTATTTATTTACTATCGATATAAATGCCGCCCAAATTTTGCCGCTCCATCCAGATGCCCGAGTTGCCCCCCCCCTCCCTAAAGCGGGCCCTGCATCTAACCCATTTAATAGATGTTTAGATAGGTAAAGTAATACAATCTCTGGTCTTACAAAAATATATTTGGGTATTTTTCACTGATATATTAAAAGCCCTTGTTAACAATTTATTAGGGAAACAAATAATTTTAAAAATTATTTATTTTCTTTTAAGTAAATTTCTGTTGTTGGGAGCATGGGCGCAATTAGAGGGGGAGCTGGGGAGGCTTAGTCTCTTAAGCCAAAGTTTGGCCGCCTACCAAATCAATTGAGCTAAACCAGTCTAAATTTATTAATTTGTACTCAACTAAGGCTTAAAGGTAAATATTTAAAAATACAGATTGGGGCTTAAGTCCCCTTCAAAGTCAGCCGGCTAGTAGCGTTACTGGTTAGGAGTAAGTTTTACAATAATAGGGGAAAAATCTAATTTTACAAACGATATGATTTTTGTCATATTTTTATTTGTTCTTATCAAAATAAAGTTATGAAAGTTAATAAGGTAACAGTTTTTTCTTTCATTACTAATCCATTAATATATTATTTGCACGCTGTGTTTTATAAAAAGTTTTTTAAAAATTTTATGAGAACCCCACTAATAGTTCGTATATTGTATAGGTTATTTTATTGCTACAAATATGCTGTAAAAACTGTCTCATTATTGTGATCTTTAGGTAGGTATTTTCGTACTTATATTTTAAAATTTATTATAATAAGCCATCACGTTTTTTTCAATCCGTTTATTTAATTTGTGTAATCTTTTATTTAAGGAAGTGCCAAAAACACATGGTAGACTAAGGTTGTATTTTTTAAATATAGTTTTTAGCCTTAAAATTTTTAGTTTCTGCGATTACGAATTTTACCAAACAAAAATTAAGCATGTATTTAATGCCATTATTTTCTATAAAGGGAATCGAAAGTGGTAAACAGTTGGGAAAGTGGGAACAGCATTCCAAGGAGGATTTGTTTTGGATACATATAAAGTATATAGATTAAAAAGAAATACTTTTTTTGTGACAGCGATCAAGATTGTGTTTTTAAGGCATTAAACTAAAAATATTTTTGGCGCCCCAATCCAATATTATTTTAAGGGCCTGTTAAGAAGATATCTTCATTAAGCTGCGCTTGTTTTTTAAATAATTAAGGATTGACTTGAGAAATTAAATATTAAACTAAGGGGTACTATAGTTAGCATAACTATGGATGGAATCGTTCGTGTAAAGAATAAATTGATTTTGTGATAGTACTCAGCACTGGGGTAACCCAGCACTAACTTGGTAAAAACTAGAAAGGAGACTATCTACAATAACTGATATACGTCGACTAGAAAAAAAAGGATCAAAAACAGATTTTAGGTGAAAAGTTATAGAAAGGATGTCTGTTTAATAGCGTAGTTTGCCAGGCTAGGTCACTGTATCAATTTTCAATTTTATTAGGAGAATTTTAGTATTTGGTACTTGAACAAACAAAGATTAGGGTAAGCCAACGATATAAACATATTGCAAATAAATGATGCAAGGTGTTCAAAAATTATACTTAAAACGTCACAATTTTTAAAAAGAAAAATTGCATTTCTTTTTTCGGACGCAAAATATGGTATTTTTTTATCATACCTTTTCATTCTATTTAAAAAGTTTGGTGCCTTTTTTATTGTTAAAGTCATTTGCGTAAAAAAGTCAATTTTCGTAAAGGGTGATTCAACCACTTGATAGAGTGCCAAAAAGGTATGACAGACTAAAAATAGTATGTAATAAATAGTAGATTTAATAAAGTTTTATTTAAAAAAAATATTAAAAAAAACTTATGTTTTATCTATACTTAAAAATTTAACACTATATAGTATTTTTTAAACATCTTTTTGGAAAAAATTAAGCAAGTATTAATGTAAAATTAAAATGTTTTTCTAACCGAAATTCTGCGATTTTTTTAAAAGAACTTTTTTTTAAAAGAACTTTTTTATTTAAATGTTTTAACAAACCTAACAAAGTAGTAGGTAGAATAGGTCTTTCAAAATCCTGAAATTTTTGGAGCTTTTAAACGGCAGTTTGACTATTTAATTTTTTATAATTTTAATAATTATAAATAAAAATATATATATATATATTTATATCTAATATTATTATATATATATATATATATATATATATATTATATATTATATTATTAATATATTATAAAATAAATATAATAAAAATATAAAGAAATAAATAACTTATTATTTCTTAATTGTCGAGATATAATTAATTGTATCTAAAGAGCTATAAAATTGTAATTATTTAAAATAAAATTATTTATTACCTAGTAGGTATTTTACATACTAAACTTATAGTACCCAAACGTAATATTGTCCTGTAATCAAAATAAATAAATATTTAATTTATTGTACCATTTTCAAAATAAATCTATTTGTTTTAGGTGGTGCCTAACCCTAGAGTGACGACTTTAAGTTTACTCTAAATTCAAATAAATTTAGCAAAATCTTTGCACACAGATACAAGAAGCTTTATTTTATGTTTAAAAAAAATCAAATTTTTACAAAAATTAGACATTTACAGAGCAAGTTAGTACGAATATAAAGCCTACGTAAAAGGTATTACGTGTAATGGTTTTTTAGACGTTAAACCCATGCAGATATTGAATTTACGGTACCTTTTAGAAAAAGCGGAAGTGCTACCACGCTTACTTCAATTTTTTGAAATGCATCTAACCAGGGCCCGCTCCAGCCTGTCGGTTATCCTGGGCAAAAATAAGAATTTCCGCCCCGGAAATAGATTTGGAGGTAAGTGCTACCAGTGACCATATACAAATAACGGCTACCTCAGAACTCTCTCCAGTAACGTCTGGGTAATAGCAACCAGACAGGACCTACAGTTTAACGTGGCCTCCAAACCAACAGGACATTGATATTTTTAATTAATAACTAACCAAAGAGTGCGATTTAAAACGTAATACAACTTTGCATTTACTTTGTATTTTTTATTTTTTACCTGCTTGACCGAAATTAAATCTAAAACAGAAAATTCTTATTATTCTAATCCTGCGGATACTCTAGAACTACGATACGATGAAAATAAACAATTACTTTTACGTGTGAAAGCTTTAAAACGCTGGCAATTTATCTATATGGTATGCAATATCCAACGTAATTATATAGTATAGTAGCATATAATTTTAAAAGGTTATCATTTCAGAAAGGCCTTATTACAGAAACCTTTGTTTTAACGTCATCAAAATGCCCCAAAAACTAAAAAAATGAGCTTCAAAACGTTTATCTAATTTTAAACGAATGTATTTTTGACTTATCATTCTCATCGTATGTTCAAAATATATAGTTTAAAGCTATTTATACTTTTTAGTTACTTTATTATGATACATTTTGACGCTTCAAAGTATCATATTTGATTTTTGAAAAATAATGTCTGTGTATGTGTACTTCAAATGTTGTCTTAAAATAAAAAAGAAAATCAAAAAATTGTAATGAATTTTTGGAACAAAAATGATTTGTGTCATTTTATAAATTCTATTAAAATGTACAAGTCATTGTTAAATAATACCTAATAGATTTTTTAGGGACAAACTTTGCTCAAATTTAAGATAACCACGGGGTTTGGGTAGATTTAGCTGACTTTGGTTATTACAGCATTAATTAAATGGTTTGTGTCAAAGTTGTTACCAAAATATTATGTTTTTTACCGCCTCGAAAGATGTTTTCGAATTGACAGTTGTTGGTTGACAGAATTAGATGTTTTTTTGAAAATGATAAACAGGACGGTATTGTTTTCCAAAATTTTGATACAAATTTGTAAACATGTTGCACAAAAATATTAGTATCCCCAAAACGTTAAAATTAAACAAAAAGTTATACACATAAATCTAAAGAAAACGGCTAATGCCAATCCATTTAGGCAGACACAGTTTAATTTTTGACGCTGAAGTCTCAGCAACTTTTAATAGGCGATATTTGCTTAATCAACAAATATCATTTTAGCTTCTTAGTACCCTTAACAATTCAAAAGAATGAGAACTTTTTTCTTTTTCTTAAAAGGCTATTTATTACACAAATAAGTTGACTTTGTTCATCTTCGTTTTTTAAATGCGAATACTTCAAGAATGTATGTGTTCATGAAAAAACTTGAAATTTCTTTTTTCTGATGGTGAGTTTTAAAATTTTTAATTTTTTAAAGTTAAAACATGCGTTAAAATTAAAAGATAATTAGTTTATATACATAGGAAATATTTTTAAAAATACTGTATTCATAAGAGTTGTACATTTGGATACGATGTTGTATTCACAAGAGTTGTCTATGGTTTGTTTTCTTAAAAATCGACTCAACTTAGTTATATATACGCAAATGTTTTCGTCGTAAGCGTTGACTCAGGACATTTGAGTCTATCCCAAAGTAATGTTACATATTAGGAGTACTTTTACGGCTCTTGTCGCGTGTAAGCACCACTTCTTGTCAAATCAGCCAAGTTAAACAAGGTCAGGGATGGTCGGTAACTGAATAGGGGATCAACATTTAACACCGTATGTACTTGTATATAGTTTAAATTTTACAATAAAGTGTAGACTACATCTGGAGTTATTTGTCCCGCCCTTGGGAGCAAATCTGCTTTTTTCTCATAAAATTATAGAACTAAAGTTTGTAGAATACTGAAAAACAAAACTCGTTGCCACTATTTCCATTAAAAGGAAAGCATCAATGTCGGATTTCTTTTTTAGTTGCTCTGACCTAGTTTTTAAAACTTGATAAAGGAAAAATAACTTTTATCCAACATTAAAGTCCGTGTTGACTTTGACACATTGGGCGTTCTGTAAGGTTTCAAAAATAAACAAACTCTAGAGTGCTCTAGAGCTTTTTAATCCTATTAGATTTAGTGACAAATATTAGTTTATTTATAAAAGGTTTTTAAAAGAGCAGTAATTTATATTTAATATCTTTAGCGTACAGAAAACTAATTATGATCTATATTAAACTACTTGAAATAGAGTTTTTTAGTTTCTAGTACATTTTTAAAAATATTTAGATAAAATGCAATTACAGGTATTAAAAAATTACATAATATTTAATGACACTAACAATTTTTTAGACAAATGTATTATAATAAAGTAAACATAGACATTCATTTTTTTATTGTTTTTTTATGTAGTAGTAATGCAGTTATTTATTTTAGATATCTTGAAACTGATAACACCTCGGTGCAACTAAAATCCTGTCCAGTTTATTGGCTTCAAAATTTAGTTATGTTCGCTGTCGCGAAAAGAGTTTATTAAAACCTTTCTTCTACGTATGAACGGTCAAGTTGTGCAGATTGAAGAGTCATTTCATCTTGTGTTCCTAAATTTTCGAAAATGACACTTATTGACACAAAATACTATATTAGTAGTATATATATATAGCAACAGCAGCTTTAGAAATTCTCGGATTTTACTATTGAGCCAGAAAGTATTTCTATCTCTTCTAATATGTAAGTATCCCAAATCCGATCTTCCTTGGAATACTGTTCCCATGTTTCAAGAATAACGATACTTACAACTTTGGGCAATCTAAATTCCATTTAAAGTGGGCCATTTGTGTTATTATTACCCTGTTCTTATAAGAAAGCTTCCATCTCTTTTCTATCGAGGAGCTGTAGGGAAACTGTCCTTTTTTTTGGGTTTTCTTACAGCTTTTTGAGGACAATATTGATCCTTTCCCAGCTGCTCCCAAGTAACATGTAGTTCCACTTTAATGTATCTATTTACAGTTTAATTAAAGATGTGCATAACTTCTTATTTTATTTGTTCCTTTATCCAAAAAGCGTTTAGTGAAACCTTCTGCCTGCCGATGTTTTTGCTTTTTTCTTAAACCTCCAAATCTTCATGTTCTGTGTTAATAAACTACCCCTTACTTTACTTAGGACACTGGCGGTACGAGTGTAGCACATAAATTATTATATAATTATATGATTTAAGGAAATAAAAACGAAATTGTGTTACACTAACTGACTTTTTGACTTTGACACTACTTTTTAAAATTAGTTGATTGGTAGGAGATACACGTATAGTTACCTTTAATATTAAAAAAAATAGTAAATAATTTTTTTTAGCCATATAAATAGATTACTTTTAGTTCATTTTGTTTTCTGAAAATAATAATTTAAATAAAACATAATTTTGGTTTTCTTCAGAATAAAGATGTTTTTATATGTATTATTTTATTATACTAAAAGGTATTTTTATATACATTTTAATAAATACTGGCATAAAAACATATTTATTTAACTTTTGTTTTTTTAAGTTTTACATAATCTGTTTATTCTATTTTAAATATGTAATAATAATATATACTTGGTATATTAAAAACCTATGTGGACATTGTCCTTCTTGGAGAAAAAACATAAATAAATTGGCAAAAAATCAAAAAATGGTTTACAAGTTAAAAATAATAAAATATGTAATTTAGTAAAAATATACAAAAGATACCTAATAATTTTAAAGAATCAAATCATGCTTTTAAAATTAAAGCAAAAATAAAAAAGCACAATAAAATTGTTATGTTTATTTGCTAAAAATTCTTACACCCTTTAACTTCTGTGGCCAGTTGAATGAAACATTTTGTAGATTGTAGATAAAATATTCTTGATTCGATTTTTTACAAAACATGTCAAATATGAATTTTTGTGTCTGACGTTCTTTTCATTACGGCGCTAGAATTATAATCAATGGTCTTAGGACTATAATGGAACCATTAAGGTGCTCGCCCACTAGAGCGACGCGACGCGACGCGATGCGACGTGACGCGACAGAGTTGTCCGCCCACTGGGTGACGCGGCGCGACGCAAAAATATTTTTGTAATTAGAGAAGTTGTTGCTATGGAAAAGGAAGAAAATCTCATGGACCCAAATAAAATTAATATAAAGATAAATTCATGTGGAGAATTCCATCACTTATTGCCAGATTTAAAAAAATATGCAAGAAAATTTTTCAAATACTTTGCATGTCGGAAGAAAAGTTTTTGGAACTTCTTAGTTTAATACAGACGTCTATAGAACACCAAAAAAAAAAGTTGGTTTCACATACCTTGAAATCAGAATCCACTAATCAACTTTTTTATTTAGATTAATTTTAAACATTTATAATAATAATAAAATACAAATATCACAAAAATAACCACAGATAAGCAAATGCAGTGATAACAGAACAAAGCAACATGTAAGATTCTTTTTCTACTCCTATATTAGTAAGAACCTAATTACAAACCTATACTGTAAGAAGCCAAAAAGGGAGGTTACGTAATATATATATATATATATATATATATATATATATATATATATATATATATATATATATATATATATATATATATTATATATATATATATATATATATATATATATATATATTTTTTACAGATTAAATTTAATATCAAAGTTCCACAATCGCATTAGCCGAGCCCCCAAAATCTTGAAAACTTTCAATAGATTTTACGTAAAGCTGGCTATGAAACAAATAGCATCGCCTTGACAACGCAAATGTTTGTATTATTATTTGTATTGTTACTTAAAGTTTACATAATCTTCTGCTTTTATTTATAAAAACTAAACATAAAGTCGTAGAAAAGTATAGTACACAACTCGAGGGGTAGTTTATTACACACTCTTGATTACTCGCTCACGCTCGTACCGTAATTTTCGAAATCGTAATGGGCTTCTTACCACTTCGGTATATAATATACTATTACGATAATACCAGAAAGAGGCCGATGAAACTCGAATACCACGCGACATTGTCGCTTGCTTGCTATCCTGACTTGTCTCGAGCTGTCGCGTCGCGTCGCAGTTTAATTACAAGTAAAGTATCCCTGATACATTTAATCGCGTCGCACCGCGTCGCGTCGCGCCGCGCTAATGGGCGAGAACCTTTAGAGTACTCAGTCCAAAAAATGTGTCATTTCAACACTATAAATGGCGCTTAAAATAATGTCGTTATGACATCCTGAGGCCAAATATATTTTACAAAATAAAGAAACTTTGTATTTCGTTCAAATTTATTTAAAAACCAATATGTGTCCAACTATGTGTCACACGTATCATTTGATTTCAAAATAGCTGTCAAAATCGATTTTATTGGGCCTTGACGTGACAATTACAAATTATCGGCATTTAAAAGGCGTTGAGATGTAAAGACTAAGGCGTAAAAATATTTGTAATTTTGATACTTTTCATTTAATTAATAGAACTTAGGAATAAGGGTTAATTTAAAAAAAAGTATTGTATAACGCCTAATATCTCAAAATCTAAAATAGGAAATTTCAGGTTTTATTTAATGTAATGTTAGATCAAACATTTACTATTTTATATAATTTATCAGAACTAGTATGAAGAACTGAGTTTTTTATTAAAAACGCCAAATGTTACATATCTACATTGTTTTGTAAATACGTAAATTATTAGTATCAATAACACACCAAGTAGGGTTTATTGGTTTTAAAAACGTTAAACAATTCTGGAGGGCCATAAATACAAAATGGCTAAAATCATTTGTTTTGAATTTTATCGTTTATCTTTTTTCTGTGATTTTTTTTTTCCATTTTGGCTATTAAAAGTATACTGTGGATATTATTTGTTATTTTAATTATTGTATTCTAAAGATAAATAAGTTGAAATGCTCTTAATTTACGGTGAGTGTAGAAAAAAGGAGAGCTGTTGCCCGACTGTATGCCGAAAGATTTCCGGAAAGAAACCTTCTTGAAAATAACTATTTTTGGAGACTAAAAAACAATTTAGACAAGAACCGGATTTGCATAAGAATGACTTATTATCGACGAACAAACGGAAGTTAATGTATTAGCAATGTTTCAAGTAGATCGAACAGTTCTTGTACGACAGATTAGGGACCAGATTGGTGTTAATTGAGAAACGCTCACCGTATTTTAAAAAAGCACAAGTACAAGTTCTAAAAATGCCAAGTACATCAGCATTTGTATAAGACTAATTACCAAAAAAGACTGAATTATTGCAATTGGTTTTCAAATAGGCATAAAATAAACAATAATTTTCACCACTCAATTCTCTTTTCTGACGAAAGTCGGTTTCCTAATTTGGGTCTATTTAATCGAAATAATACCCAAAATTGGGCTAAAGAAAATCTAAGGGTCATGAGAGATGAGAGAAGGTTCGTACCAGGAGAGATTTGGTTTCAATGTCCAAGAATTTAGAATTTTTACAAACAGAAGTTAAATGTTTTCTGCAAGAATTACCACCTGATGTGGGTCAAGTAACTTTTCAGCAAGATGGCGCCCCAGCGCTTAACGCAAGAATTATAGTTAATTATTTAAACAAAATGTTTGGTGAACATTGGATTGGTACCAAGGGTCCAAACAGGTGATCTACAGGAACACCCGATCTTACCTCGCTCGATTTTTTATATGGAATCACACCACGGAAAAGGTTTATAAAACTCCAGTAGTAGATCGAGAAGATTTAGAATTCAGGGTTAGAACGGCCTTTAATAACATAACACAAGACAAACTTGAAAATGTGCTTTTAGCAACTGTTAGGAGAACTTGTCTATGTAGGGATAACCTCGGGCAACATTTTGAACACTAACTATATATTTTTTTCTATGATAATTGTTTAGTTCACTTTTGTGTTAAAGGTTTAATTTTGAAATAATTTTTTTTTGATTTGTACCAAAAAACTGTCTTTTGATTTTGAATCTTTAGATAAGTTTAATATTTTTGTTATCCCTATGCTGAGGTATTACACTGCCTACTTGGTGCATTATTGCTACCAGTACTTATACTTATTGTAAGGATTTGCAAATAAATGAAGATATATATAATTTTGGGATTTTGGTAAAAAAGTTAGTTGTGCGTACCAATTTTGATAAATTATTTGAAATAGTAAATGTTTGATCTAAAGTTACATTTAACAAAAATTGGAGGTTCCTTTTTTAACTTTTGAGATATTTAGCGTTAAGAAAGTACATTTCTAAAAATTTAAAAATTAACATCTATTTCTTATTCTTAATAATTAGACCAAAATTAACAAAAATACAAATATTTTTACACCTTATTCTTCACATCTCAACGCCTTTTATATCTGATAATTTGTAATTGCCACATCATAACCTACTAAAATTTTATGAAAAAAAATCGATTTTGGCAGCCAATTTGAAATCAAATGAAAAGTGTGACGTTTGGTTGAAAAGATAATTTTGAGGCGGATCAGGTAGGCTTAAAATATATACAGGATGCTACTTAAAATATTAAATTTAGGGTTACTTCCGGTTTAACCAGAAGTAAAAAAATTGGTTTTAATTTGGTCATTAAAAGCGTGTTCTTATGACAGGTGCATCACCTAAATTTTAAAACTTAATTCCAATGAATAAAAAAGTTATGGGCTGTTATTTTTATAATATGACTATTTAGTACCCAAAAAGCTGATCTATTTATTTACTTCCAAACTTCAAAGAGTATTTATAAGTATTTATGTTCATGGAAAATGGTTTAAATTTTTTGTTGATGGTGGATTTTTAAGTCCATCATTTTGGTATTAAACTTGTTATAATTAAATATCGATCAATTTATTAAAATGAAACTTCGCCTAACAATTATAAATTAGCTTTATTGTATACATTTAATTTTCTATAGCTTTTAGTTATTAAAATAATCAATAATTGTTTTCAGACTAATTTCGAGCCTTATACTGCGAATTATCATTTTTTAAAATACCGAGGCACCTTTAAATAATATACATTGTGTCCCAAATTCTGGGGAATGTATGGGGATCTTTGAAACCACGATAAATAGAAAATCGGTTAAATGGGGAAAGTTTTAGACAATTATGTTAGTAAGTTAATTCCGTTTACTACATGGTTTAATCTATTCAGGTTTTGAGAAATTTTAAAAACTGCAACATGCATTTTGAAAATCGGCCCTATTTTTATAAGTGAAATTTTTACTGTAAAATCTTTAAGTAGAATATGACTGTGTAGTCAATTTTTATTTTCTACGTTTCGGTTTTAGAATCATCATCAACTTTATTTTTTCATATGGCCGCCGTATTGGATTTTTACGCAGCCAAATAGTGCTTTTTATTCTGATTTCAACAATGTATAACATGTTATAATTTAAGACTTTATAACCTCATTTATTTCAAAAAACAAATATTTTCTTAGTTGGCCTTGATTCCGGCGAACGTCATTTTTTTTTGTAAACAATAAAATATAAGCAATTGTCAAAATAGGAAAGCTGAACAGATATTTTACAGAAATGGGTTTCGCGAACAAAGCTATACCGTTAATACCGTGTTACAACAAAACTACACGTAACAAGTTAATTGAAACAAGTAAAAACAAAAACAATGAAAAGTGGCTAAAATTCAAAATGTTGTCCATTTCTCTCAACATATTTACGATATGTTTTTAAATAGTCTTAACTACCCTATGAATGGTTGACTTAGGTATGTGAAATTCTCTATCAACATCCCTGGCTGAAGATGTTTTCGTTAAAATTTTGGTTAACTGCAGCATCTCGTTGTCGGTTTTCTCCAACGTACTTAGGTCGTGGTTTTTTAAAACTTCCGAATTCAAACAAATTTGTAACCAGTTCAAATATATGTTAGTTTAGGATGCTGCCTTTCAGGAAAATTGTCGAAATACGTTTGCGCAGCTATATTAACATTTCTATTGCTTTGGAAATAACGTTGCAAAATATCAGTTTTTTCTTAAAATAATTAACCATTTTACAGAGTTGAAAAAATTGTAATAACGTACCCGAGCTAACTTGATAATGACGCTAGATGACATTCGCCAGAATCAAGGCCAACTGAGAAAGTATTTGTTTTTTGAAGTAGAGTAAGTAACTCCTAAACTATAACATGTTACACATTGTTGAAATCAGAATAAAAAGCACTATTTGGCTGCGAAAAAATCCAATATGGCGCCCATATGAAAAAATAAAGTTGATGATGATTTTAAAAACCCGAAACGTAGAAAATAAAATTGAATACTCGGTTATATTCTACAAAAAGAGTTGCTTTAAAGAAGTTTTAACAGATTTGAAAAATTTTCACTTATAAGAAAAATATGGCCAATTTTCAAAAATGCATGTTCCAGGTTTTTTCAAAATTTCTCAAAAACCTGAATAGATAAAACCATGTAGTGAACAGGATTAGCTTACTAACATAATTGTCCAAAACTTTCCTCATTTAACTTATTTTCTATCTATTGTGGTTTCCAAGATCCCCATACATTCCCCACAAATTTGGGACACACTGTATTTAAAAATGGTCTATTTATAAGAGGTCGGCAGTTGTTTTTTCCTATAAAATCCACATATATCTAAGACATGTTCCTCGAAAAATTTTTACGAAATGTGTTAATTTGGCTCATTTGATAACTATAAAAACATAAAACTAGAGTCCATAAAATGTAAAGATACGAAATCCTGTTGCTAATATATAAATAAGGAAAAAACTTAGAAATGGATTTGAAGTTATAATGGCCCAGTTTAAAACTAAATAAAGGAAAATAAATTTCATTCGACGTTTAAGCCTATATATATACTTTGACACTTTGAACGGTTTGCGAGGTTTTAAAAATAAACAAAATCTAGAGTGTTCAGGAACTTTTTAATGGTATTAAATTGAGAGGCAAATATTATTTTATTCAGAAAGGGTGTATAAAAAGGCATTATCTAAAATTGGTTTTTAAAAAATAATATTTAACCTTATTTATTTATTAAAATATGTTATTAAAATATTACCGCATTACAAAAAAATGTTTAAAGATTATGTAGATATATAATTAAACTAGGTCTAAATTTAACTGCTAAAAACATTTAAACAAAGCACTAAATATCAAAAAAATAATGCTTATTTTTTATTTACCAGTTTACGTATTAACATCATTGTCTCCAGACTTTCTAATGTAAATTGTCTTTAACTAATTTATCTAAAAATAACGTGATCTTGCCATAGGTACTTGGTTTTTTATCATTTATTTTGGGTACATACAAGGTTCAACAGACAGAACCGAGTTGTTAAAAAATAAACTAAAATGGCAATATTTCTAATAAGTTGGAGATATAATATGTTTTTTATTTTTGTGGATACGTTAAAAACCATTATTTGAGTGCGTTGGATGCAAAGACAAGTGGTTTATTTGAAAAATACGTGTATATAATGAAATTTAATGTTATAGAAAAAACTTTTTGGCAAAGAGGCACAAGTGTGTGTTTAAGTCTGGCTTTTCGATTTAAATGAAACGCGGTACAGTTAAACATGACCGAAATACACCTTTTGATGTCAATATTTGGTTACTATTATGGACCAGTTGCGTAGCTTCGGACAATTTTTTCGAGGGCTTTCGAGATATTCCAATTTAAAACTTGAATCGTACAAAAAGAGTAAAATCGAAAGTTAAAGACAATAGTAGTTTTTATCTCAAAAAGTGTCTACTGCAAAACATAAGAAATCTGAACACTCTGTACTAATGAAAAGCGAGAAAGAAAGGTAGTAAACTTATCGCGCTTTCCTCTCGCACTCTTGTTCGCACGGCCAAGTGGCAAGGTTACTTCTAGGTAGGTATATGATCGAAAATAGCAACCTGTCGCAAAAGTATCTCAATGTAATGTGCACGCGTTTTGGTATTTGTTCCGTCACCTAAGGTGGCTTTATTCGCTGACGATGCACTAATATACTCACATTCGTACTATGCCAAAGTGACTAAAACACATATACAAAACCACCTCCCCTATTTAAAACCTCGATGGAACAAATGGAAAATTAGTGTGAACAAGAGCAAGGTGAATGCATGATAATTACCAAAAACATACAAACAACAAAATTAATATTCCTGTCAAAATAAATGATAAACCCATTACCTCGCTGCAGTCAATGACATATCTCGGAGTCATTATTGATGTGAGACTCTCATTTAAAAAGCACCCATGTGTTGCATAGAGCCTATGCAGCAATGCATAGTCTCTATGCAATGCTCTTCCCAAGATCTGGCCTTTTTCTAGTAAATAAAAGCATACTTTACAAGCAAATAATAAAATGATACGACTACAACGCTACCAATACAAGGTCCTAATGGCCGGTTGCACCAAAAGTATCTTAAGTAAATCTTTATTAAGAAGCTCTTAAAATCAAGGGTAACTTAAATTGTTTTCGCTTTCACCATTAGATTTTTATTGCAACTTAACTAAGAGTACTTAGAAAGGCGGCAACGTTGCATCGTTCTTCTTTTTTATTGTTGGCCTTTACAACGCGAATAATCAAAATTAACTGATATTTGATCTCTCCTTTTCTAGCTTGTGTATGATTAAATAATAGCAGTAATCTGACTTAAACCTTTGTAAATAATTAATACTTTTTTTTTAATTTTATGGACATTACAATTTACAATACAAAATCGGTCGTTACTTTGTGATTTTTTGTTGTAAAGTTAAAAACAATATGAAAAAGAAAGATTAAGGGCGCCTTTCTTTACAGCCATAGAAAGGGAACAATTATTAGATATCAATATGAGATAAAATCACATAATTGAAAAAATGTTTTATTCTTTTAATGTGAACAAATTTAAATATTTCTAATTTACAAGTAAATACCTACTTAAAAGCTAATTTAAACTTGATATGTTTAAACTAAAATCATCTTCGATTTGCTTAAGTAAGCTGAGTACTGTTGGCTTCGTTAATTTGAACCTTTTGAAAAATGTAAGAGTATCCATCTACATAAAACGGTTCCTTTTAAAAATAACAGAGCAATGTCCAAAAAAATAAAAAAGGTAAATAAACCTAAAAATGCCATAAGCAATTAAAATTCAGTATTTCTACATTCTTCTTGGAAATTTATTTAACATCACATGCATAATATCACAATCCAAACCACCACTGTTTAAAAACACCGTTTTTACATAATTTTTACCAAATTAATTATTTGAAACTACAAACAAAAAATAAATAAACAAAATATTTGTCAAATGTCAACTTCAAATTACTTAAGGTATCAATAAGTACAGAAAATCCTGAACTTAAAGTTAAGGGGCCATTAAGGACCAGTTTCCGCTGGTGCAAGAAACATTTAAAACTTAAGGGGCAGTTAATGATTAGGAACAACTTAAGTAGCGCAAGATGGTGCAACCGGCCATAAGACGTGTAACATCTTCCGCTACGAACGTATTGATACATAACATAACATGACACGCGCAGAAAGAATAGACGAATTTATTTGCAGTATTGCTTGCAAATTTTACCAAAAACAAGCAACTTTTTCTATAGGCCTTTTCACCATGTGACAAGCGCAAGCGCAGTCGCCATGTTGAATTGAAAAGTTTCGTACTGTTTTGATCGACAATGGCTGGGAATGCAGTATTATCTCCCCCAATTAAATCATTTACTGAAAAATATCGTTGATGGTGCTTCACTGATTTATAATTCAGTTGAAGCCCATAATTGTACGCAATTAAAAAGGTAGTTTAAATGTCATGGACTTCTTTAAAAAGGAAAAAGAAGTGAGCTGATTGAGAGGTTAGGCATCATTACTTCTTTACTATACAAAAAGTATCTATAATTTTATTCTAATTAGGCCTACCACATATATACAATTGTTATATTAATTAAATTGTATTTAAATGATTTATAGCGTGTATCACTCTTACATACTCCATAACAACACCGCTTCTTCGTTCCTTTTCGTACTGATATCATTATAATAATCGATTAAAAACCTATTTGCTAATTAAGGCACTTTTTCTTATTTCGTATTTTCAACTAGCTTTCTTTTATTTTTTTTTTTTAATTATGTGTTTACAAGCCCTTTTACGTATTTACAAACAGTACGAAATGCGGATACGACGCGCGCACAAAAGATGAAGGCCATTCTTACAGACCGACTAACCTAAGAAATCCGACCAAACTAACACAAACCCCTTTACTGACTAACCCTTATTATGACGAGATGTCCTTACTCCGTCCCACCCCAAAATTATAACTATCACTTATATAAAGAATGAATATATTAAATACTGTATAAAGAGTGTAAAAGATGAATTAAGGTTAGGAATGTCCGAAGTATGTATCTACCACCCGACAAACTTGTTTCACTGGTCTTGAATCAGGCCACGAGTTCTTGACAGTGTTGATACATGAAATCGCTTTTTTTCAGACTCGGCAACATTTTACATTTTAATGTTAATTTAGGGTCTTTTTTAATACTTCCTCGCATTTTTACGCCTGAAATATATTTGGGAAAAATAAAAAGCCGCTTTGCTAACCAGAACTAACCATGACCGACTAGAACTTAGGGCTTTTGGATTTGTCTAAATTATTTGTAGAAGTTATAAACATAATTTAAACAACGTATTAGAAAAAACCCCGAAATATATAATTACACTATAAAAAATATATAACTTCCAGCATATCAAATATTATAAAAAAATTTTTAATAACTTCTATGTAGGGATAATTTTGACAAATTCAAAAGCCTTAAGTTCTAGTCGGTCATGGTTAGTTCTGATTAGCAAAGCGGCTTTTTATTTTTCCCAATTATATATCAGACGTAAAAATGCGGAGACGTATTAAAAAAGACCTATGATTTGCTTATTTTACATTAAATGCATTATTTAGAAAAAGCCTACTTTTTAAATAACGCGCCGAGTCTTTGTACAATAAAAATAAAACATGATTCATGTGTCAACACTGTCAAGAAGTTCGTAAGCCGGGGTATTTCTAGATGCGAGTGGTACTCTCGTGCGCTACGCGTACCTGATATACATCAAGAAGGTTTTTGCAGGCCTTTTCCAGCAGAAAAAGAATCTTACAAATTGCCTTACAACTAGAATAAATATTAATCTCAAGCTTTTAAGCAACAACAAACTGCTTAGTCGTTTATATAGTTACTCCGGGAAACGACCCAACCGGTAATACCTTTATCGTTTTATTTACCCAAAAGAGCGCACATCATCTCCGGCCACGCTGGCTAGTCTGTTTCTAAACTCCATTACAAGGCATAAGACAACGCTATTTACTCTGTTTGGCCAAATAATAAGAAAATATGGTATTGGATATTCAAAAGTTAGGAAAAACAACCAAAATTAAAAATATTAGAGATGCCTTTCATATAAGTATTTTTTTATCTTTAAATAAAATATCGTTTTTTGCTTTTAAACTTTAAACTAAAAGAATAAGCAATTGTTTTCAGAAATCAAACACGGATGATGCTAACGAGATATCTTTTTAATATCTGCATAAAAAAGCCCTTCTAGCTTGGCTAGACTTACTTCTCTGCCTAAAAAGCACAAAAAGCTAGTAGACATCATGCGACTGCGAAATTTATGACGGCGCCTTTCGGGTCGGACGTAACAGCATCTATTTTTGGATGTGTATTTTGTAGTAAAAACATAAGTTTTTCTGTTTATAAGAAGCACTAATAAACTGTTTTGTTTAAAAGGACTAAAATAGCTGCTAAGGGTATATTTTCTGTTTAAACATAACGACGATATGGTATTTGCGAAGCATAAGGTAATTACTTTTTTAAGGTTCATAGTTGGAAGCATCAAAAAATTTACTAAAATATAACAAAAAGTGGTGTATTGGAAATTTTCTAAGTATTAATTTACAGAAATCAAAGCTTGTCCTTTAATTATTAAGCCGATTATTTTGCTTCAATTCAGCGCTGTTTTAGTTCGGTATAATTTAATGAGGGAATAAAGGATTAAATATGTTGGACCATGATGTAGATAGGGAAATGAGGTGTGTGACTACGAGGCTTTTTAAACAACCAATCAAGTCATATTCTAATAATATAAATCAAATAAACACAAATAAATATGGGCTTGACAAAATTTAGTTATATTTTATTATAATTAAGCCGTATAAGAGGTTCAAGACCAATAAGCGTAAAGTGTTAACATTTTTTTATAAAATACTCGGGCTGAAATGTACTGAACAGACTTTTGATAAAACTTGTGGAAAATCGTAACAAATGCAATATGACTATCCAAACATCAAATATATTTTTAAACTACAGTTATTGGATGTCGCTTGCCTTGCTATTAAACCAGATTTATAAGGCAACAAAAAAATAAAACAATTTATATACCAGAATAAATTGTGTACAAAACACAACTTAAAATATTTTCGACACTAAAGTTATATTTTTAAAGCATTTTTCGTTTAAACATGATACATTGATACTCTGATAAGTCGTAACCAACAAACGGCAATAAAACTATAAAACAAATATATAACAATCGCTTCTGTTGTTTTTTTGTGTCTAGTGTTTAATTCTCTTAAGGAATTTAAAATATTTGATTTTGATCTATTAGAATTTGGGTATCGATATATACCGTAGAACCTCGATATGATAAACTCAACAGGTTAAAATCATTTGTAAGTCAAAAATATCGTTGATTCCTTTCCCTTCGAATTCTTAAACATTGATTACTGTAAAAATAAATCCTCTATAAATACATAATTGTCATAGACTATTTCAAAGCATTTTTACGTTTCTTACTTAAAGTAAGCGCTTTCACACTCTTTCTAAATTAAATAATTGTGAAAGTCTGCTATCATTTGCTGTCAAAGGAGGCTTCGTTAATAAAAGTGGAGCTGAAGCGGTGTTAGAGTTTTGATCACATGGCCACGGAGCTTTATGTGCATGGACTAACCGAAAGCTAACTGGAGTTTGAAAACCCACCCTCATTGATTTATTAATTTGATGTTTACTGTTTATTTGAAGTAATTTCTTTATGTTTTGTTTAAAGTATGACGAGTACGAATATGTTTTTATTAAAAACGTTATTACCGACTAGAAATAAACAGTTGGTCGAGGGTAACACAAACCCCCGAATCAGACTTAAATACCTCTCATAAAATAAGAACATAAAATATCTATAAAAATTAACCAACCAAAAACCAATGAGTAGAATCTTAAGCAATAACCCAAACCTAATCTATGCATGTCCACTCTAAAAATCATTTCTCTAAAGGTGGAACTTTAAGAGCGAACTCTTTCGCTTCTACTTTGTAATACCCGAACGAATTTTTAAACGCGCTATTTACTTCAAATTCATTACACAAATGGCTTTAGGGACATAAGTAACATAAAGTAAATAGAGTGCGAATACCGAACCCAGCAAGTTAACACGTGTTCACCAAATGACCATTATTTTGTATCGTCTTCAATTGCCTGAGCTTTAGTAATGCCAGACGGTGGTTATTTGTTATGAGAACAAATTATTTTGTCAGGTCAGTCATTTTCTTAGTTTTGAAGGTTTTCGTTGATAAATCAAGGGTAGCTTTAATGAGTTTTAAAGGTTGACAGTGTTAAAAAGTTGAAAGTTATTGAACTTGTAAAAAGTGGATTAAAAACAAAAGAAGATTATTTTATGCGGTAATGCTTAATTTGTTATAAGTAAATTTATAAATATGGAGAATTCAAACTGTTTAGGAAGAGTAAAATTTTAAAATTTTTAAACTAAATATATGTTAACCTACCTATAAATCCGACTTATGTGAGTTTGCCTTTAACTTAAGTGTATTAAGCTTCTACTGTATCTATCTTTTAAAAATTTTCTAAACAATATATAAATACTGTTACAAATACAACATTCATTCCAGGAGGTTATTGGGTTTGACGTTTAAGACCGTTACGTTTTTTTTCAGCCATGTAACTCTTAAAGAAAATCGCTAAAACAAGATTTTCCCCATGTAACTAGATTTCTTAAGTTAAAAATTAAGTAAGACACCATCTTATGTCTGACTTTTGAGTATGATGTTTCTGCCATTTTCTGATTTGAATCTCCTGTTTAATTAAGAAATTCGCATTAATGTCCTGAGGAAGGGAACAAACTGTTTTTGAAAGCTTGACAAACTCAATAAAGAATTCATCTTTAAAACTGGCCATTAATTTTATGACTGCACCCCCAATAACCTCCTGATTTTATATATATATATATATATATATATATATATATATATATATATATATATATATATATATATATATATATATATATATATATATATATATATATATATATATATAATATATATATATATATATATATATATATATATATATATATATATATATATATATATATATATATATATATATATATATATATATATATATATATATATATATATATATATATATATCTACAGGTAAGGTATTATAATAACACTACTTGCAACTTAGTTGAGGTTGAACATTATGATTGTGTTTAAATACAAAAGTAACAAATGATACAAAAATAATAATCCCAGTAAATAAACTAAAGGTAGATTATTTCAAAACACAGTTAAAACAACAAAAAACTTTTAAGATAAATAGACTAACAACAGATTTAAAATACAATTTTAAAAGTAGGCCATTAGGTCATGCTGTCATTGAACCGACAGGTAAAATTTGACAGTTTAAAATAAGAATCTAAGGTTAGGAGTAGTAATTACAGATATGGTTAACCGGACCTTTATTGAAAAGATAGTGTAGTACAATTTAGTGTTAATCTGAGTTTGTATTGTTTTGATTATGGTTATATGTAAGAGGTTTGTCCAAAGACAATAAATAGGAATAAATTTCGCTTAAGTTATTAATGTCTATTTTCTTGTTTATGGAATTAGGTTCCTGTGTGATGAAAGTCATCTCCAGAAAAAGCCTCTTATGGTAGTTACGTTCGGTGGCTAAGACCTTAACTGCATTATAATTCATATTATGATTGTATTTGTTTACATGTTTAGCCAAAGCACAATGTTCAGGATGCAATCTACAGTCACTTTTATGTGAGGTGATCCGGCTTGAAATTGGTCGCTGTGTTTGACCTATGTATATGTTATTGCATTCTTTTGTAATTAGATCTTAACGTTAGCACTGTTTTATTAATAATTTTGAGATCATTGTTACAATTTAAGATTCTAGCCAGTTTAGGTGTGACATCTCTAATATAAGGCACAGAAGTGAAAAGAATATTATTTGTAAGTGATTCTGAATCATTATTCTTACTCTGAACAGGGGCGTTCCTCTGGGTTAGTGGTTGTGTTAAAGTATCAGATGGTTCGATTGGTGTTTGTTGATTAGTTACCGTTCTTGGGTCAGGCTCGTTAGGGATAGATAAATCTTTTGTATAACACATCGTCCATCCCTAACGAGCCTGACCCAAGAACGGTAACTAATCAACAAACACCAATCGTACCATCTGATACTTTAACACAACCACTAACCCAGAGGGATGGCCCTGTTCAGAGTAATAATAATGATCCAGAATCACTAACAAATAATATCCTTTTCACTTCTTTGCCTTATATTAGAGATGTCACACCTAAACTTGCTGGAATCTTAAATTTTAACAATGATCTCAAAATTGCTAATAAAGCAGTGCTAACTTTAAGATCTATTTACACTAAAACCAAAGACAAACCCCAATATCTTGCCAATCAGATGTTGTCTACAGCATTCCTTGCCAAGAACGCAATAGTATATACATAGGTCGAACATAGAGACCAATTTCAAGCCGGATCACCTCACAAAGAAGTGACTGTAGATTGCATCCTGAACGTTGTGCTTTGGCTGAACATGTAAACAAATACAATCATAGTATGAATTATAATGCAGTTAAGGTCTTAGCCACCGAACGTAACTACCATAAGAGGCTTTTTCTGGAGATGACTTTCATCACACAGGAACCTAATTCCATAAACAAAAAAATAGACATTAATAACTTAAGCCCATAATCAAAGCAATACAAACTTAAATTAACACTAAATTGTACTACACTATCTTTTTAATAAAGATCCGGTTAACCATATCTGTAATTACTACCCCTAATCTTAGATTCTAATTTTTATACTGTCAAATTTTACCTCTCGGGTGAGGTAGTGTTCCTTAAATATCGATAGTACAAACTATCGATAGTTATCGATATAATTATAAAAAATATCGATAGTATCGATACTTTCGAGTTTCAAGTAATTCCTAAAATTAAAAAAATCATGGAATTTGAACACCTTAATATGTTAATATTTATTGTTGTGATATATTCAAACAAAAACAAAAAGTAAGTAATGGAAGAACCTCGATAAAAACAATCTAAATGTAAATAAATACCAGTAAGAGGAAGACAGAAGACACCTTAAAAAATAAAAAGTATACAAAGTGTGACATAAATTCCGGTACTTCCCATTTCGATTCCACAAATACATGTGTTTGTTAGGTTTTTAAAGTTAAGTAATTTAACTTATTTCTCTCTCTACTAGAGTGCGATAATGACCTATCCGTAGATACAATTTTAATTTTTCGATGTAGTATGTAGAGTTCTCGATATATTTTTGGATAGTACCACTGACCTCAATATGGACCGGTAAAGGGTATCAGATGCGCGGTTCAAAAGTGAGATTTTATGAGCGAAAAAATGTGTCCGTGCGCCGTGGCTCTAGTCATCTCTTAGGGTCCTAAATCATGCGCAGAATGGACTAGCAAAACGATTTTATTTACAAATTCGTCGCCGGCCAGTTCCGTACTTCGTCAATTGATGACTTAAACAAAATATATATTACACTGGTTAAAAAAACCATGGTTACTGGTTTTTTGAACCAGTGAAACACATTGGTTTGTTTAGATGTTGTTCTTAATCAAAAATAAACATATTATCCATTGTCAGCTCATTAAATTTCTCTAGTTCTTCTGAATGTTACAGCTATGGAAAGCCACAAATGCTTGTACTGGTTCACAACTGATGCGTTGTAGTTAATAATAATAAAAAATGGCGAATACGACTGAACATGACTCTTGTGGCTTATCTAAGAATTAACTTTTTGTTTCATCTATGTAACACAATCATAATTGAAGAAAAATCACTATAATTATTTATTTCGGATTAAAAAAATCTGAACCAAAAATGTATTGCATTAATCTAAAAAGTCAGTAAGTATGATTACAACATAAAACATATTCCCTTGGAGCATATACCTACTAGGGGCACTCTTGCCGCTTGGAAAACGATCATTTGTGCAAGAAAGAAAGAATAGCGGTATAACCTTTTTTTCCCTTCAACGTGATCATTGGTCGGTGAAAAGAATATATATACCCCGCTCTGCGTGCTGATTTGTCGGTCTCTCCGCGTCGATCTATCGGCACTATGGTTGGATCCACGGAGAAAGGTTTATCTTATGATTCTTTTTCTCTTTCGCACTGCCAAACGGCAAGGCCGCCTCTAGTAAATAAATGCTCGTTTTGTATAAATACATTTAAGATTTTTAGAATATCCTTTTATCGCTATCGAAAACATAAGTGTAAGCAGGAAAAGAGTTAACGTTATTTGTATAAACATTTTTTTACCCTTTTGTTTACAAGTCTGTTTCAATCTCGCAAAAAACCGTTTATTGCATCCCTTTACTGATCCCCAAGCAAAGCAAAACCCTTTAAATATATAGAAAGCGTTCAAACTTCGTCGTTTTTGAACTGACATAAAACCGTGTAAAGTCGACAGTCACGCGTTTAATAAATTCTAACAGTTTCCAAACCATTTTAAGGCGGTACAAAAACTGGGTGTTAAAATTAACCCTATCTTTTATTAGCCCCTATTTTCTCTATTTATATTTTGCAATATTAATTTTGTTAACTCATGGTTAACTACCTAACATAATTTATATATGTATAGAAACGCAAAATAAAAGAATTTAGTATCTAAATATATAAAAAATATATTTTATAAATATAAATTAATTAGTGACATACAAATTTCTAAGTCCGGAACTGGTCCTGCTTTTTAAATACGCATGCTTAATGACACTATCGTTTGTTTAGTGCGCGAGGTCGTAAACTTGCCATAAATGCGATTAGTCATTATATATCTAAAGTTAGGTTATCTATGGATAGTACGTGTACATCGATAGTATCGATGCACATGTACTATCGATAACTATCGATAGACTATCGATGTTTAAGGAACACTAGGGTCAGGTTATCTATGGTCGGGTCAATGACAGCATGACCCAATGGCCTACTTTTAAAATTGTATTTTAAATCTGTTGTTTGTCTATTCATCTTAAAATTTTTTTGTAGTTTTAACTGTGTTTTGAATTAATCTACCTTTAGTTTATTTAATGGGATTATTATTTTCATGTTTCATTTGTTAATTTTGTATTTAAACACAGTCATAATGTTCAACCTCAACTGAGTTGTAAGTAGTATTATTATAATACCTTACCTGTAGATAATTAACAAATGATATTGTTTTTTAGTAACCCTGATGATGGGAATTAATATTTCCAAAAGCTTGGAACAAACTTAAAAAAGTATTTTTTTATACAACAATTACAAAAAATCTTATGAAAAATTAGATTTGTCGTAAAACTGCGTCTTTTTCTTCGTACAAAATTATACCTTACAGAAAAATCTTTTATCTCTCCTACAAAAAAAAAAACAATTTGCCTTGGCTGGCATGGAAATTTTACACTGGGGAAAGCATATATTTTCTTTATCTAGCATCAACATATTAAAAGCCATTACCAAAGCACTTAAAAACCTTAAAATAATAGATGCATTGTGTTTTTAACTGCGCTACCATAACGAAGCAGGGTAACGTATGTCGAGTAGGAAATTCCACATTTTGTTTTTAATAGCCTGTATGGTATATTCTTATCACTTAAAAGATTTTTATATAATATATATATAATTTAATAGTAAACTTAAGATTACATTCTTTTTTTTTGTTATATTAATAGTTTTTAAATAAAAATATTTGCAAAAATTTTTTTAAAAACTTGGGGCCTGTTGCACCAGACGACAGGTGAGAAGTTATTCCTCGTCTCATCTCGTCTACATGAAAGAAAGTGGCTTCCTCATCTTGGCAAGAACACCGTTTTCTCGCTCGAAAGACCACTTTTTCTCTCTTTGTCTCTCTCTCTCTCTCTCTCTCTCTCTCAACAAGTGTCACTTAGAAGCGGATCGCCACCATAGCTTTCTTGATTATAGCGATATGTAAATTAAATTGGAGGGAAGGTATGACATAAAACTAATTTTTCTGACAAGTAACTACGCCTAATTCAATCAGGTCTATCATGACAGCCTTCTAGCTCAAAAAATTATTTTAAAAATAACATTTAAAATAAAAGTGTATCGGGTGTTTCATTTAAAATTGCAATGCTCAATCATTTCTGGTAAAATCGGCATATAAAGTACGGTTATTTGTTGTAGCTTGATTTAGCTTGATAGCTTATAAATACCCCCAAATTTTATTTTAAAATCTCCAAACACCAAACAGTTATAGATGAGAACCTATTCTAGAGATACCTCTATATAAAACTTGGCCAAAAAAAAAATATTTCCATACTTTTGTGCCGTGACTCCCAAGGTTTAGTTACTAATTAATTTGAAAACATTATTACTGTTGACCACTACTGTTAGTGAACGGTAACTGCTGCTGCATGAGTAGCGCATTTTTTAGCCAGCATCGTAATTTAAAAAAAATAGACAATATCCAAAAAACAAACAAACTGTTAAATTTTCCACTAATTTAATTTTAAGAGTAAAATATAATGATTGTTTTACTGACCCTGCGGCTTTATCTATTATCACAAGGCTGAGTTGTGTGCACTTTTAAAAATGTAGAATAGTTACAGTAGTAATTACGGTACTAAAAAAGGTGTACTAATTCTTCAATGAATTGTGTAATCATTTTGAAGATGTATTGTGCACAATTTGTGTACTTTTTAAAATCAACCTATTGCCCACTTAATTGCAATGCAATAGGTTTGGTAAAAAAAAGTACACAAATTGTGGATAATAAATATTTAAAATGACACAGTTTTATGGAGAATTAGTACACATTTTGTTACTGTAGCCATTCCACATTTTTAAGAGTGTAATATCTGAAGAAGGCTCAGTACCGGCGAAACATTTGTTATATTTTACGTTAAAGATTAAATAAGTAAAATTTGTCAAATTTCATTTTTTAATATGTTTTAAGTTTGCATTTTTACCATGTAACGGCCAGGTTTATTCAGTATAAAAAACAAATTAGGCTTGTAAAAAGGAAATTGGCATAAAATTCGTATCCATGTTAAAACGGGCAATAACCAAAAATTCGTTTTGGTTAGTCCTAGCAATTTTGTTGTTTCTTTAAAAAGTTGCCAAAAAACTATTAAAAAAACACATACAGATACAGAACATTGTTGTGGCATTTGTTAAGATGCCCATCGGTTTGTTAAACCTTTATGGTCAGTATAAAGTAAAATTGCGCTTGCCCGGCCTTAGCTTTTCAGTTGATACTGCGCATATTACTAAAAACTATGTTTTTTTAAAATATTTCATAATCCATCAGACTATGATATGCCAAGTGTCATATCAAGTATAAAGCCGGCTTCCAACGGCGCGAGACTTGGCGAGTCTGGCTTGCAAATTGGCGAGTCACGCGCCGTGGAAATGCAAAGGTTCGCCCGTTCGCCAAGCGGCTTGGCCTTCCCGTCGGTTGTCGGTAAATTTGGCACGAGGATAAACGAGCATCGCAGGCTAGACTTGTCCTAACTTGGGAATCCGTTCCCACACAGAATGCTTGCATTTGCAGTTTTCTCTCAGTGGCGTTGTGTTGTCCACCATCGTTTCTTTCTTTTCTCTTTATTTTTATTTGCTTTTAAATATTCACCGCTCATTACTATAAAAGCTGCAGCACAAGTTGCAATACGCTGATTTTGTTCTTGTTGGCGTCTCATCATTTTCCTTGATGCAAACTACTCCACTATTTTCACCAGAATAACAATCCAGTGGGTGCGTTGAGCGCAATTTAGAACTTGGCGAGTGACGTTGCAAGCTGTTCAACGCGCCGTGGGAATAGCGACGGCTCGTCGACTTGCCACTTGACAAACTGTTTGCCAAACCGATGACTCGGCAAGTCACTTGGCAAGTCCCGCGCCGTTGGAAGCCGGCTTAAGACCTAGTATGCTTGCCCTGATCGTTAACTAAGCAGTTTAGTTGCGGTGTAGAAATCTTTGGTCTTCCTTTTTATAACTTTAAATTCGAGCACTTAATATATATGCGATTTACCGAGAGATTTGAATGTCTGGATTTCGATAAACTTACGCAGTCATAACGTGATGGTATGTCATCAAATGTTAATAGCTCAAGGCGTATAACACACTTCATTAAAAAGTGGCAATCTGAACGCTTTATGTTAGTTTATTTTACATGCTGCTTTAAAACATGGAAAAAATTATAGGTTTATTTAATAACGTATACAAAGGTACAGAGGCCAGGTACAGAGAAAAATGCACAAAGAAAGCGAAAATATTTAGATGGTTAAATGGATAAAATGTTTCTATAAAATACGTAAGAGTGGGGGAACTGGTAGTTATTTTAGAGTACTTTAACGGCCGAGTGATGATCGCGTTGTTAAATTTAGCAATGGACTTAGCAATTGTTAAAAGTTAACAACGGTTTAGAATGTTTAACAAAATGTCAGATTTTGACAGGTTGCCTACTAAAATCATTGAATAACACTGACAATGAAGTTCTGTTAAACATTCTAAACCGTTGTTAACATTTAACAATTGCTAAGTCCATTGCATGCACTCGGCCGTAAGTGTACTTTATTTCCATATTTTAACAGCCATTCATGTTTATTTACTTTTCGATTTGTCAAGACCAGAAATACCTACAATCTGCAAGCTGCGTATTTATGAGACTAAATACGCCGATTACAAAGTTTTAAAATTCCGAGTATGTATTTTGGAACATATCTGGGAAAAGGAAATTTTAAAAAATTCTTACAATTTTTTCTAGCTCTATTTTATAACGGATTTTTGAAAAAAAATTCACATTTGCATGGTTACTTTTAGTGCTTTTAGATTTGCATCCGACGTTTCGTCATTTGGATACAATATTATTTTTTAATTATGAGTGCCATATTAAATTATTTATTACGTAAGCAAATATTGCCCTTTATTCTGATTTTAACAATGTATAATATGTTATACTTTAATAGCTTGTAACTTAATTTATTTTCAAAAAATAAATATCTTTTTAGTGGGCCTTAATTTCGGGAAATGTTTTTTGTAAACATTAAATGTGCGTGCTTGTCAAAAGAAATAAGCCTGTAGATTTTCTAAAAAAAAGGTTTTTGATAGGAAAAAAAAAATTAAACACTGTATTACAAATTTAATTAAAATGGTACGAAAAGAGCGCAAATTTATTTAGAAATGTACCCAAAAAGAAAACAACTGCATAGAACGTTATTTAAAAAAATTATGAGTTTTGTTCTGTTTAAAAGCCAAGGATAAACTATGAAGACAGAATAGATCCAAAAACTAAATAACCTTTTAACTGAATTAAATGGGTATTGTTGTATTAAAAGCGCAAACGCGTAGTATTTTAAGTAAACGTGGTTATGACATAGTGTAATCAGGGAGTAGTAGCTGTGGTAGTAGTAGAGAATATGTTTACGGCAAACTTTTTTGGCCGTTTTAGTTACTTTTTTAATGCACTTTGAAAAACAGAGTATATGGGGAGTAAGAATATGCTGGTGTGGAAAAGATATTCTTAACACTACAAATATTTTAATTGGATGGGCGTGTTAATAATTCCAAGAGAAATGACGTAGTTTTAAGCGTTTGTTGTAGTATTTTTTGTTTTCATTTTCCTTTAAAATAATTGCTTGAGATTTTAACTTTTAAACTGTCTTCTAAAATTACTAATTTTGACCACTGTAATTATAAAACAATGTTCTGTTTAGCTGTGGACTAATCCCTTTGATAACAAGCACCTTGAAAGAATAGGCCTGGTGGAGGATAGCCTGTGTAGGTTCTGCCAGGAGGCTAAAGAAACAGCCGTACATGTGTGGTGCCACTGCGAAGCACTATGTAGGTTTAGGTTTACTAGGCTTGGTGAGGAAAAGCCAAAACCGGCAAGATATATGGAGTCACCAGTGTCAAGACTCTGGAGTCTAGAAGGCGGGCCTGGACAAGGTACTCTAAAGAACGACAGGAGAAACCACAATAAATCTGGTAAGGTTGCAGTGGTGGAGGTCATTTTTGCCATCTCCGCTCAAATAATCTAATCCTAATCTAATCCCTTTGATAGGTTATTTTATTCATAGTTAGTAAAAAGTGCCATATTTATTTAAATTTGTTTCTCACATTTGTCCTGTTTCCAAACTGTTTTAATTAAATTTACAATAAGGTTTTAATATTGAATTTCGCTTTTCTTTATTTAAATAACCCATTTTACCAAAAATCTGTAAAGGTATTAAAATTTAATAAAAAAACAAAAAAAAATATTCGCCGGAATTAAGGCTAGCTGAAAAGATATTTATTTTTTGGAAATAAATGAGGTTATGAGCTTTCAAGGCATGATATTTTATAGTGACCGAGTGACGAAACGTCGGATGTTCAATCTGAAAACTCTATCAAATAGCGCAAAAAAATACAAATGTGCAATTTATTTAAAAATTTAATTGAAAATAAATCCAGAAAAAAAAATTAAAACAATATTTTCAAATTTTTGGTTTTCCCAAATATCCCCTGAAATACTTAAAATTTCAAAACTATCTAAACAGTGCATTTTTAGTCATATGAATGCGCAACTTTGCCTTAATTTTACCATTTTGGTTTTTCTCATAATTTCTGAAATTTAAATGGTGTTGGACGAATTATCATTTTATTCTATTTATGCTTTTTTTCTTAAAAACTTTTATTATTTAAGTAATACCTGAAAAGAAAAGAAATCTTTTTATATACTAATCTGAAAAAAGATCGTTTAAACCAAAAATTCTTTTAGAGATCAAGGAACACTATTAAGTTACGCTATCGAAAGACTTATCTCCCAACTTTTGAATTAAAAGACTGAACTTAGAAGTTACATACAAATAAAACTTAGATAAAACTAAATGTTTGAACTTACTTGTATAAGAAAACGTAAGTCCATCAGACCAACGAAAATCACTTTCGTGGGCTTTATCCGAAGCTCCAATCCAGTAAGCGTTGTTATCTCGGTAACCCGGACTGAAACAAAAAAGTTAGAAAGTAGAGTAAAGAAATAAAATAGAAGATTGATCAACTTGTTTTTTTAGTGATCATTTTTCATTAATTTTTTCTTTTCTAATAATAGGCAATTTAAGTATAGGTAACTAAATATACACAATATATACAGTGTGTCCTGATAAGGTCGTCCTCCGGCGATATCTCGAAAATCTCTTATCGTATAGCTTTTGGAAAATAATATTATTTATAGTTAAACCAGCCCTGAGAAAATGATGAAAATTATTTTTAAGTTTCTAATTCCACCCTAGAGGGCGTAAAACTAAGAACAAAATTGAAAACATGGATTATTTAAAAATATGTCATATTAACTTATGTTATTGATAGTTCTCACAAACTATGTAAAATTAAAATACTTTTTTCTTTTAAAGGTTTTTCCCTAATCTGTCAAATATAGGGAGGAAGGAGGAGCAAATATACATAAAAAAAATTAAATAACTTTTTTCGCCTTTACCGGTTTTGATAAACTAGGTTTCGTTTAAAAGAGCTTTTACCAGCGCTTAAGATAAAATATTAGTATAATTAATTTATTTTTTGTTTTATCCCTAGAGACTGATTTTTTCAAAGTAATAAATATTGTCAATTTTATCAAAAAATTTAAAAACAAGGGTATTATTATTATAAGCCCATTTAAAAGAGCATAAAAAAGTATAGAAACTGGTGACAAACCGCATTTCGATATCTTAATTAATTCTCGACTTATTGTCAAAAAACTGCAGTACTCGTATCCTTTTCTATTTTAAGCTGTTAGATAAACAACGCGGCGTTTTTATCGAGAGTGCCGAGACGTTAAAAATGACAAAAAACAGGGACGTCAAAAATGACAAGTGAATTGTTTGTCAAACTTAATAATTTAAAATTAAGTTCTTCTCATCGCAGTTTATCGTTATTATTATTAGTAGAAGTGTTGATAATCGTTATTAAGTAATTTTAAATTATGTCTTATTCCACCACCGAAACGATATGCTCGCTGTTTATTTTGAAAATTTTCAAAAAGCCTTTATTGCTGCAAAACAATATGTCATAAGATATTTTGAAAGAGGGCATTTTAATAAACATGTGTTAGACGTTTGGCAACCCGTTTAAGAGAAACTGGAAATATGCATCTTATTCCAACACAATGAAAATACAATTAGCCAGAGCCCGTAGATAATAATAAATCAGCTATTATTATTCATTAGCCGTTTAATTCTGAATGCTGTTATCAATTTGGTGATAAACAAATAATAAGAATATTATTGAAATTATTTAATATTCCTAGAAAAACAAATGGTTTTTCTTGTCATGGCATTCTCGATAAAAACGCCGCGTTGTTTATCTGAAAACTGAAAATAGAAAAGAGTACGAGTAATAGTAATGCAGTTTTTCGGCAATAAGTCGAGAATTAATTAAGATATTGAAGTGCGGTTGTTACCAGCTTCTTGACTTTTTATGCTCTTATTAATGAGCTTATAATAATAATACCATTGTATTTAAATTTAAAAAAAGACAAAATTAATAACTTTGATGACAAATCAGTCTCTATGGATAAAATTAAAAAATAAATTTACTACACCAATATTTTATCATAAGCCCTGGTAAAGGCCCTTTAAACGAGATCCAGTTTATCAAAATCGGTTATTCCAAAAAAAAGTTATTTAATTTTTTTCAAATATACTTTCGCCTTTCCCCCCTTTATATTTGACATGTTAGGAAAAAACGCTTAAAAGAAAAAAATTCCGAATTTTACATCAACGAGATAAGTTAACATGGCATTTTTTTAAATAATCTATGTTTTTAATTTTGTTCTTAGTTTTAGGTCCTTTAGCGGTGATATTAGAAACTAAAAAATAATTTCCAGTATTTTCTCGAGGCTTACTATAAATATTTTTTTCCCCAAGTTATGCCATAAAGTGTTTTCGAGATATCGCCGGAGGACGACCTTATCAGGACACCCTGTATGTGAACTTAATATAAGCGTGTCATTTGAATTTAAACAGTACATTTGTTACGTTGGTTGCCTAAAACTAAAATAGATTAAAAAAAAATAAAGAAAAATTATAAATTTTAAAATTTTATTACAAAACGATAGCCAAAAAATATTGTACCTTACTTTGGCATTAATGGACGATTAATGATCTCAAGCTTCAACGATGACCTCAATCATTAATCGATCTTATTATTACCCTTGTTTCTTAAATAGCTATTTTTGTCTATTGTTTATTTACGAAAAAAATTGACATATACGAAATTATCCATGCACAGTCTTTATTAATGTACAGGGTGTCCAGTTTTTGAATGTTTTTCTATACTAGATCCTGTATTATAAAAGATAGAAAGATGCGGTTCGCGGCTTACTGTCCTATTTTTTTGTGAAAATTTTATGCTGTTAACAAAATTTTCATAGCCCTCTTAGTTTCTAATATACAGGACGAAATTGAAAATCTGTATTTTTTACTCGTCCCTGTATTTCGATTATTTGATAACTTATAGGAAAGATAAATACGCATTCTAATAGATTTTTTTACGTAGTGACGTACTTAGTTTTTTACCCAGAGCTATGAATTTTGAGATATTCACCAAACTTAGTTATTTCTTAATGGAACACCCTGTATATTATTTTCTTATCTCATTTGCCTCTTTAAGAGCTTCTCAAAAATATATAATTGTCCATAATTATTTTTACGGAAAAGATAAAAATTTCACGTTTTTTGTAAAAATATGGATTTCCACGCAGTAGGCTGTGGCCGTAAATATAAAACCACATTAATAATATTTTGAATACTTTTTGTAGTAAACTATGACTAATGCCGCTCAGCATATAAGAATGCATTTGGTTAATGATGGATATCAATGACGGAAGACAAAAAACAAATAAATGCCTCTTATCGTATATTTTTAATAGTAATGTCAAATATTTGCGATATATACAATTTTGTACTTTTACTTTCCTGTATGTAGTGCTAAATAGTGTTTATAAAAAAAACAGATTATGGCAGAAAATAATAAATTTGAAAATTACGAAAAACACGATATGTATGTTTGTTTTATCCAAACTAACGAAGATGCGAATGAACCCTCGGAGCTGTATTTCAGTAGGTAAGTTTTGACAAAATTTTAATAGTAATGAAAATGAAAATAGTAATTAAAAGTTCCTATTATTTATTATAAACTGTTAGTTATCTATTCTCATTTTTCGTAGATATCCAGAAAGACAGCAGCCAGATAAAAGAATTTTTGAAAAAATCAAAGCCAATCTTATCGAGTATGGATCTTTCAACAAACCAAGGCCTTAGTCTTACAACAAAGGTAACAGGGAAGTAGACGAAATAAATGTTGTGGCCTCTGTTATGGCAAATCCATCCACGTCATGCAGAAAAGTGTATGAAGAGGTTGGGGTAAAAAATCAAGAACTCAATTAATACTTAAAAAGCATAAATTCAAACCCTACAATATAAACTTGTCCAACATCTGCACCCTGGTGACGCACAACGTAGGATAGATTTCTGCAACTGGTACGTACAAATGATGCAGGACCATATACATTTTGAAAGGATGGTGGTATGCTCAGACAAGGCTTATTTTACCAGCGCAGGAATTCTGAACCGAAATAATTCGAGATACTGGTCTCAAGAAAACCAGTATGTAATTTATCCGCGAGAAGGCCAAGATCGCTTTGGATTTAGCGTATCATGCTTTATTTTTAACACTAACATTAAATATTTTATTTACGAAGGGACTTTATAAGCAAGTAGGTACCTAGGTATAATCCAAAATGCCTTGATGGAAATATTAGAAGATGTTCCCCTCGCCCATGTAAATAATATATATTACCAGCAAGATGGCGCACCGAGTCATAACTCGTTAAGATTAGGGAATATTTAGAGGCCGTTTTCCTCAATAAATGGATTGGTACCAATGGACCTGTCAGGTGGCCACCAAGGTCACCTGACCTTTCTGTATTAGATTTCTTTTTGTGGGGGTATATAAAAAATCATATTTATAAGAATCAGTACCAAAACATCGATCAACTTCGAGAAGCTACCCACCAGACATTTAGGCACATTTAGGCTTTTGCAGGGACGACCGATGATTCTTTTAAATGCTTTACGAAGAATCAGAACAGTATGTCAAAAGTGCCTTGAACTTAATGGAGAGCAGTTTGAACAATATGTGTGACCCATTACATTGAAATAAAAAATAAATAAATGTTACTGGTTTTATTACTTTTTTAACACTTAGCCACAACCGACTACAAATAGTATTCAAAATATTATTAATGTGGTTAAGGCGAATGATATAAGAAAATAATATACAGGGTGTTCCATTAAGAAATAATTAAGTTTGGTCAATATCTCAAAATTCATAGGGTAAAAATTAAGTACGCCACTGAATTCTACGTAAAAAAAATCTATTAGAATATGTATTTACCTTTTCTAGAAGTTATCAAAGAATCGAAATACAGGGACGAGAAAAAAGACAGATTTTCAATTTCGTCCTGTATTTTAGAAACTAAGAGGGCTATGAAAATTTTGTTTACAGCATTGAAAGTTTTACAAAAAAATAGGACAGTAAGCTGCAAACCGCATCTTTCTATCTTTTATAATAAGGGATCTGGTATAGAAAAACATACGAAAACTGAACACCCTGTACAATATACACAAAGTATTGTTTAGGTTCGAAACTTTGTACTAAAAGACATTTGCCTGGTTTGCAGAAAACCGAAATACATCCCGAAAAAATTCTAGAAACATTTTGATATTCATAATTTAATAACAAAAAGGTCAAAGAAAAAATATTGTAAGTAACGTTGACATTAAAGTTTGGCATTAACAGACAAAGAATGATCTAAACCTTTGACCATAGCTTGGATCATTACTCGTCCTAATTTATACCCTTGTTCGTTAAATTGCTAATAAAACATAATATTATCAAACAATTATTTAAAGTACGTATATTTATCAAATGCAAATATTCATTTTAAAAACTTTACAGGGTAATTTTTTAGTAAAAGGGAAACCTAAAAATATTTTAATAATAATTTATAAATATATTGGACATTATCGCATGCGTATAAGTAGATTGATATAACATCATCGTATTGAAAATAACTCTTTACGTTAATTTTGAAAGTTTAACCAAAAAAAAGTTAATGTTAAAGTGGTATACGTTGTATTAAACTTCCTGAAATTATTAAAATACACTGATGGCAAGTGGTTGTTTTTATTTTCCTTAGTTTAAGGGTTATGGGTACTACCTGTGTTTTTAAATATTTTAGTGCGCAAAAAATCAGGTGATCTAACTCATACTTAGAATTCGAAACCTCTGTTAGGAATATATGAGTCCATTGGAGGGCATCTGTTGCGGTACCGTTTCAGCTGACGAAAACCTTTTGTACCTCTACCTTTGACCAGAGCTTATTCCGCCAGGAGTCTTTTGAGGGCTCTCGTCTCTCGCCTTCTCTTGTTTCTTTCGAGGTCTCTCGACCGGTATTTTCAGGCACAATGACAAAGAACTTAGCTTATACAAAATGAAAATTTTAAATTAGATTTTACAATAATAAAAAGTATGTTTAACTAAGGGTTAGTAAAAATAATATATCGAACAAGAAATAAGTAACTACATACCCACCGGTGTTGTGGGATACATTATTTGATTTATTCTTTCGTCCTAATTGAAAATATTTCTTTTAGCTAGGGCTATAATGTTTTGTCATTGTGCGTCAAAATCCTGGTCAAAGGCAAGAACAGGAGGCGAAGGACGAGAATCTCTCGTCTCTCGGCTAGGGACGACAGACCTCAAAAGACTCTCGACGGCCACATTAATCAGTACATTTATTAATTTAGATCGGCAACCAAATTTTCATAAAAATTTAACTGTCCGTGAGCAAATATTTCAGACTTTGCTTAATTTATTTAAATTAGCTTATTTAAATTCTATGGTCAGTTTGCTAGATCATTCTAAGTTTTTTATGTCGTTATTCTGACCTGATTTAAAACAAGTGACTTTTGATCATTTGCTATTTAAAAGGGATTTTTTATAATAATTTTTGTAGGGAACTTGGTTGTCTAAAAATTAGATTTTAACAATTTCTGTACATATACAGGGTGATTGGTAAGTAGAGGCGAAAAATGAAGACCCGAATTAATTTTTTAATTCTAAATCAAAAACAGGAATACTTGTTTTGCAAATTTTCCTTCGTTTCCGAGATACTTCACTATAAAGTTTTGCCAAAAAAATTAATCACATTGTGGGTGTCGCTAATCTTAGTTGGCCAACTTAGTTGTTCAAACTATTACGTCATATGAAATCCAATTTAACCTTTGTCAAAAGTTAGACACCTGTCAATCTGTCATTGGAAAAATCACAACACACATAAACAATATCACCGTATTATTCGTTAGTGAACTCCATATTTTTGTGATTTTTTCAGTAACAGATTAACAAGTGTCTTACTTTTGACAAAGGTCAAACTTGATTTCATATGTCGTAATAGTTTGAAAGCGCCAACTAAGATTAGCCACACCCATAATAGCCACAATAGACCGATCGGTCGCGGTGGAAGGGTGTTATACCCACTCACTTTAAACCTACCTACCTACACCCATAATGTGATTTTAATTTTTTTTCTTTGGGAAAAATTTATAGTGAAATATCTTGAAAACAAAGGAAAATTTGCAAAAAAAGTATTCTTGGTTTTCGATTCAGAATAAAATAATTAATTCGGGTCCTAATTTTTCGCCTTTACTTACCAATCACCCTGTATACATAAGTATCTCTTTAAGCTAAGCGAAGCTGCGAATTTTTAAAACTTTGGCATTGTTTAATACTTGGCATATTTAGCAAGTATTTATTTCTACGAGCAAGATGCTGGTTGTATCAGATATATCACAGAACATATCTGTGTACTTTAAAAATTAAATCTCAGTAACGTAATAGGTATATAAGTGATACAAATCCAAATAAAAAGGGACTCAATAGCACTCGTAGGAAGCGTAAGGTCAAACCCTTTTGATTGCAGTTTTTTAAAATAATTATGAATTACTTATAAATATCATCTTACTAAATTTTAAAAATTTTAAACAAAATTATTTCTATTTAGGTTTTTAGTAATTTATATATTAAACATTTTTTTCCTGGCTGATTTGCAACTTATAAAATTTGCGTTAAAAAGGTGTAACATACCTAAAAAAAGCAACAGGGTTTTATTATTTTCAAAGGTATGTTTTAAACAAAATTTTAGCGTTTTATAATTGATGTATTTTTATTGAGACATTGTTGGTTTGAAATATTAACCTAATTAATCTATCGAAAGAAAATTTAAAAATTGCTTTAAACGACGTGTTTTGAAAAATAGAAATAATTTATACTGTATTACATCTTAAATACCAACGTTATTAATTAAGCATTGGCCCACTGCATTTATTCGTTACTTAGCGTACGTTAGATCGTGTTTGTTCTCTTTTTTGGCCCTTTGCCTAACCACCAACAACTAAAAATGAAGCGTGCCACCATAACCTAACTTTTTCAGAAGCTTGGTGATTTTTGTGAATGATTAGGGATGACATGATGGGAAAGTTTGTACCGTTTTTTGGCAGTATTCTGTGTTTTTTGGTGTTTTGACAAATGAAAAGTATATTATGGTGATATTTTATAGTTTTTAGAATCTTTGTTATTATTATATTTCGAATTATTATTGGCTGTTATGTTAATTCGGACTTTGTTTTGTATTTTTGTAGTTAAACTATCTTATAATATTTTAAATTCATCTGCCAAACCACATTGTTTTAAGTGCCTCGTTTGTCTTGTTGTGCTCAAGGCAATATATAATAGTTTTTAATGTATTCATATTTTTTTTTTAATAAAAATCAAAATTTTTATATTTTATTTCATTTGGTTTTCCTGTGGTGTTCAACAATAAGCCTAAATGAAACACGATAAATATAAGTTACTATTTAGCTAATATCCCAATGCTTTTCCAACAGTGACCCTAAATGAAACATCGGTAAATATTAGTTAGTATATCGTTAACACCCCAATGGTTTTTTAACAGTGGGTCTCCATAAATATATCATAGGGCCAATATGTAGAAGTATTGGCAAACTGACTGATAAGTGTCGATGGGCCGGTGTGCCAAACGCAATAAGGGCCGATGTTGGCACCAACATATATTGTGTCAATGGGCAGTTGAATAATTAAATGAAAAAGTATATTGGGCCATTGACTTTTCATTATTCAATGTTTATAGGGTACTGACTAAGAAAATTACGGGACTAACTTTATGGGTATCATTTAATATAATTTTTAAAACAAAAGTTGTTATTAAAACAAAAATTTTGCGTTAAATAATAAATAAAAATATTTTTTGATGTATATTTTATTGATGACACTGTGTGTTTGTGTGTTTTAGTAAATAATTTGAAAACATAATTCTAATCTATCGAAAGTAAAATTTTAAAAATTGCCCTTTAAAAACGACGGTGTTTTGAAAAAATAGAAATAATTTATGTTTACTGTATTTACGCATTCTTAAGTACACAGATAAAAATGCATGAACAATTACTGTCTTATCAAAAAAAAGAAGCCTACTACTTATAAAAGCCCACATGAACTAAAATGCATTTATAGGTTTTAATCAGTTATTAACGATGTTTGGGAAAGTGTTCTTTTCTATTACACTCGGTAAAAAATTTTTAAATATTTTTTTTGTAATATATAATAACACTGTTTTGTAATGAAATTTTATTGAAAAAATAATATCAAAAACAATTTAAAATTTCTAAAATGTTTTTTTTTATGTTTTTTTAAACTAAATTTTTATTTTATTATAAAATTATGCAAAATGGTTTATATGTGACATAACTGGTATTATTTTTTTCTTTTTTATTAAGAAAATTCAAAATAATTGTTAAATAATTCTTTTTCTACAGGGTGATACATTTTTTCGGCCATAGTATAAACTTTCTTATACTTATAAAAAAACTATTTTTAGTTATGCATTTTACTAAACATTTTACATCATTTTCTTCAAAACCTTTTAAAATTTTCTACGTTTTCTTGTGGATACAAATATATGTGTGAACTAACCAGATTTGTATAAAACTTATGAATTATATACAATTTTTAGGCAATGTTCACCATTCCAAACCAATTTAAAATATTTCTAAAAAAATAACTGAAAGACTTTTTAAGACACACATAACCTAGTTAGTTTCTAAAAATCATACCAGAACATGTGTTAAATTACTGAAAAAATGGTGGATAAAAAATAAAACTCACTAGTAAACCGATACATACAACATGTTTTATTCATAACTAATCAGCACTAAACAGAACTAACCAACCACATTTCACATTAAATATATTTCCGATTGCTCTTTAGGAAAATAAAATTTGCATTGTTAGTAGGTTAGTTCCGGTTAGTTTTGATAAGTTCTGGTTAGTTCAGGTTAGTTCTAGTACCAATATGTCGAATTAAATATATTTCCGATTACTTTTTAATGAATGCATAAAATTTCCCGAAAATGTATGTAATTTCTTAAAGAACTAGTAAAGATGTATGATCAATTCCATTGTTGCATTTATTTAAAAAATGCTAAGCATTAATTAACTAAAATCTATTTATTTAATTTTAATAGATTTGAAAATTAGAAAAGGGTCGATTGTTTTTGAAACCAAAAAAATAATAGAAGGATGAAACCCATTGGAAAAGGAAAAGAATATAACAAAAATTAACGTAAAATAATTTAAGGGCGATCTGACGTCGGGAAGTGAAAGGGAGTGAGTTTTTGGTTTTTTATTTTTATCTTTTACAAATTTTTTTGCAGTATTTGGTGAGAACTTACCTTTTTATGTTCCAAACATACTGTAATTTTTTAATTTATAATATTTACTTTTTTACCTTATTTTGACTCCTGTCAAAATATATGCTTTTTTAATAAAGTCTGTACGCTTTTTGTTCGTTTAAATTTTTTATTTTTGATGGTGTAAAAAAATATACATTACTATGGTAAATGTTCTCAGAAAATGCAAAGAAAAAAGAAAACTCGAATATGAATGAATTTTTCTTTTTTAATCTTTATGTATATTTGGTTGTTGATTATAGTAGTATACTTCGATTTGCAATTTTTCGTTCATCAATGTAACATAAAATCTTACGTTTTTCGAGTAATAAAAGTGTAAATTTAAATTGATAGTTTAAAATTGTACATAATTATTAAAAAAACAGGATTTAAGTTTTTTTCGTGATTGTTTAAATTTTCTGGGAGCATTTACCATAGTAATGTTTATTTTTTCTTACATCATCAGAAAGTAGAGATTTAAACAAACAAAAAGCTCACCGACTTTTTTAAAAAGCAGATCTTTTGACAGGAGAATTTTCGATTTAAAATTTAGGGTGTTTTTCGATAATAAGTCAAAATAAGGTGAAAAAATAAATATTTTAAATCAAAAAAATTACAGTATGTTTGAGACAAAAAGTTTTTACAAAATTTCGTGAAAAAAAATTGTGAAAGATAAAAATAAAAGACCAAGAACTTGGTTATTTGAATTTTTCACAAAATTTTGAGGTTATTTTTTTTACCCTTAAAAATTCAACCCCTTCCACTTCCCGACCTCAGATCGTCCGTATATTATTTTTTCTTTAATTTTGTTATATTCTTTTTCATTTTCAATGGATTTTATCCAACTATTTTTTTTAACTTTTTTTAAACGAAAATTATGTTGTTTTAAATTAGTTTCTTGATATTTATTATTATTTTTTATCAGCTTTTATAGCGATTCCCACTGAGTCGGTTGTTTATAACAAATGCGATGTTGTAAAGGCTTTAAGGGGACAAGGTGTTCCGGAAGATCAAATTCCCACTTGGGTATGCATTGCCAATGCCGAATCACACTTTGATACTACTGCCGTGAACCAGAATACTAAGGATTATGGTATTTTCCAAATTAGTTCAATATATTGGTGTAGTGAATCGGATCAGCCAGGTACGCAGGCATACACAACTCTATAAGTATTTAGCCATCTATGCCAAAATTATTGAGTAAAGAGTAAACTTTCTCATAAACTGCACTAAAAGAAATAAAACTTAGAGATTTACGTTAAGTTTAAACTATACAGATTATATTTTAATGAAACACATTTAACTATCATTTTAAAGAAATTGCATGGTGGTGATTAGTTACATAGGTCCACAAAAATTTTAAAAAATGGTGTACGCTGAGTGTCGTACCAAGATTTTCTGCGTATCATTTTCTGCTGATTACTAATCTAAAGTCAATTGGGAGTCACACAGCAAAAAATCGAAAAAAACCCAAAAAACCTATACGGTACATTTACCGGTAGATACCTGCTATCACGGAATATTTGGACTACGACTATATAAACTATAAGAGATACAAACAAATTTATAAAACAAAAAAAGAGACTTTAAAATTGTCTACATAAAAAGTTATATACATATTTTTGATAGGATAAGTAATAAAGAAGATGTAAACGAAAATGTATTTTTGACAAAAAAATTTAGTCCAAAATAGATTTTTAAATTATTTTTTTTATTATTATAAATCGTTTATTTTATTAATTTAAATTCCAAAACCACTTAAAATTTGCAGACAAGAACCTAAATTAAAAAATAATAATAATTTTTAAATTTTTCCAGGGGTATACTTCTGGAAATTCGTTTTTTTGATTATAACTCGAAAAATATTGCATTTAGACAAAAGGGTTATATAACTTAAATAAAAGGGCTTGTAAAAATACAAGTTTATGTGGTATAAAATTTTATGTATCTTCCATAGTTTTTAAGATACTGATGTTTAAATTTAAAAAAATCGTTAATATCTGAAATTTGTCTTGTGCCAGTGATTTGTAAAATTTACCATTAAAACGTTAATTCATGCTACATAATGTATAAAAAGCAGCCCATTTGATAGACCCGGCCGATTCAGCGAAACTAGTGTAACTAGCGATTTGGGCGTCTCTATAGCCTTCACTAATAGTGTACTCTGATATTCCAGATCCTTAACCTGCACTTACATTTTTTAAAGATACTTCTATATGTAAATAGGTGAAAAAATGTAAATTAATTTATTCGAAATAACGCTGCTTTTTTAATACTTTGATAAAGATAAATATATTATAAAATTTTATAAAAAAATGGTTTTAATTTAAAAAACTGACTTATGGATTTTATTACTTAGGGGGTATAAATAAAATAATAATGCATGCCTCAGAAAATTATTAAAAATAAAGAAAGGCATTACATAACCCAATAAAGCTGACAGCAAAGATTTTTTAACATAGTGTAAAGTGTATTCTAAATTGTATAATGATATTATAATTTAAGCTTTATAAATTCAGATAATTAAATAGGAAAATCGGTGAGCATTTTGCAACACTTTTATAGTCAAATTTATCAAAAAATGGATGTTTAAAATTCTATACAGTAGTACTTTCAAATGACACCCTACTTAATACGAAATATCAATAACAAGTTTTGCTTTTAAAATATCTTATCCCAAGCATGAATTGAGATTTCTAAAACCATATTTAGTAATTACAATCGTTAATAAGCCTGACATTATTGGTAAGATACCTACATCTTATTTCCTGCTGAAGTCACAAAATGGTGACCATACTTGTGAATGTTGGATAAAGAGGATATAAATAATTAATAATGGTGTTTAGTTTCTAAATGAAAATATTTTTTTAATAGAAGGAAGAGTCCTTTACGTACGCAGCTAATAAATATGTCTATTATCAAGTTGTATATCTTAAATGCAGCCGGAAAATTTAAATACAGTTAATATAAAACTTTAAAAACCCTGTATACAGAAAAACGAATCTTGCAATGCCATTTTAAATAATTAAATTATGTTATTAACCCTAAAATTTACGTTTTTAAATTAAATATGAATCTTTTTCCTACATATTTCTTCTAGTAATAAATAATTTAATATATATTTATATATATATATATATATATATATATATAATATATATATATATATATATATATATATATATATATATATATATATATATATATATATATATATATAAATATATATATATATATATATATATATATATATATATATATATATATATATATATATATATATATATATATATATATATATATATATATATATATTATTATATAATAATTGATACATTTATATGTAGGTATATAATTTATTTGTCTTTAGTGACATTCTGAGTATGCTTGCGCTAAAATCTTAATATTGCAAGTTCTTGCAGTCAAAAGCGTTATTGAGATGTAAGACAAAAATAGGAAACAGGTTTTTACTTAACTGTCTTTAACGACAAGCTACTTAATATTTTCATAGTTTTATAATTTATTATAATAATATATATATATATATATATTATATATAATATATATATATATATATATATATATATATATATATATATATATAATAATATATATAATTATATATATATATATATATAATATATAATGGTCTTATAATAATTTAATTTAAAATAAATAAAATTTTATATTTTAAGTCTACAAATGAAAATTTTCAATAAACTTAAATTTCAGAAAATAATTTTGTTATAGTCAGATATATAAATTTAAGCGTCAAATTTTTAAAATTTTAAAGCACTTTATTTTTCTAATTTTTAATATGAGCCCCTATATATTTTTAGGTCGTAAGATGCATAATTAAAAAACAAATATTTTTCTAATTTTAACCCTATCAAAATTCCTAACACATTAAAAGTTATTCGTTGAAAACTCACTTTGGCATCTATTTCGATAGAAATATCACTGAATAAAAATGGTAGGTGGCTACGAAAAACAATTTATTGACATTAAAGTTTTTAATAACGTTAATTATTACCTAGAAATTGGTTAAAGTTACATAAATGTTAGCCAAAAGGTATAAAAAATTAAAAATTAGGTTTATTTAACATTAAAAGGTTATTCTTAAATTAAATGTATTTAATTTAATTAATAAGTAATAATAATTTACTTAAATTTTTATGATACGTCAAAATAAGATTCTGTAAGTTAAATAAACTTTAATGAAATAAATTGTTTTTCATAGCCACCTATCATTTTTATGCAATGGTATTACTATTAAAATAGATGCCAAAATGAGTTTTCAAATAATAACTTTTAATGTGTTAGAAATTTCGATAGGGCTATAATTAGAAAAATGTTTGTTTTTTAATTCTGCATCTAACGACCTAAAAATATACAGGGGCTCATATTTAAAATTAGAAAAATAAAGTGCTTTCAAATTTGAAAAGTTTGACGCTAAATTTTGGACACCCTGTACAGTTCGAATTAACCAAACATGACCTAAGCGATTGATATTACGTTACTTAATAAGTTCCTTGTTTAATTCTATTAATTAAGCACTATTGGTATTTTTATTCATTTCTAAATTCAATGGTGCAAAACAGTTTAAAAAAAAAATTCTCTGAAATTATTAAACCGATGTTGACAAAATTTTAGAGGAATATAAATGACCACAAGAGGTACCTAAATATACAAAAAATACAGAGCATTCCATTTAAAAAAATGCACCACCGTAACGTCACACTCTTTTTTGTGACACCCTGTATAACCAAAATTATTTTCCTGAAATGCACCGTGGGTTAAAGGTAACGTCAGCAAAATATGAAAATTTTACAGTAAATAATAAATGTGCTACTTAAGTCGGGAGATATATATATATATATATATATATATATATATATATATATATATATATATTATATATATATATATATATATATTTATATATATATTAAAAAAAATTATATATTATATATATATATATATATATATATATATATATATTTTATATATTTTATATATATATATTTTATATATATATATATATATATATATATATATATATATATATATATATATATATATATATATATATATATATATATATATATATATATTATATATATATATATATATAATATATATATTATTATATATATATTATACGCGGACGAATTGTTCCATTACTCGCAATAATGTACATTTTAATCATTCAAAGTTCATCGGAATGGAAAAACCCGTACCTATCACTGCATATGAGTTTGGGTCCAGTCTGATTTTTCTAGAATATTAAAATAAGCGATAATTTTTTTTTAAGATTTTGAGAGTATCTCGTTAATTTATTGATATTGTTTGAAAAAATGGTTTGTTATTAACATTTTTTTTTATAATGAGACCTTAGCAAGTATTCAAAGATCCCAGAAAATTTCCTTCACCATCTTTCTTGCGTATTGATAAAAATTGTTTTTTGCCCATCTGCATTTTTTTACCTGTTTTCGGATGTTCTAGAAAATTTAGAATACGTACAAAATGATTCTATAAAGTTTTTCAATGACATCATTAAAATAAATTTCTCATCTTTCTTCTATTGATAAATGTTTTCATATGCATTTTTTATTTTTATTCTAAAAAATTATACAATATAATATTATGATTTCATGAATATTTAGTCTAATTTCTATATATACTTTTATCTTTTTAATAAAGTCCAATAATTTGTGAAAAAACAGGGAAATTCATCACACCAGTGACTCGCGGACTCACAACTAACCACATCTATCCAGTGTGGAATGTTATGGATTTTTCGACGGCCGTTTTTGTTAAACATATTGGTGTTGCGAAAAAAATGCTAAGGACCATTTTTGTAGATTTCGAGATGATCTTCATTTTTTGTTAAAACAAAAATTTTCTAATTCACATATTTTGGCGGATATTCGCGGGAAACTCTTTTTTGGGACTTTAGGGGGCCATTTTCAGCGGGTTCCCACGTCGGAATCGTAATAAACTTTTTATCTTGCTCGAAAGCATCCGCGAAGACCTAAAAATTAGGCCACAAATGAAAACTGTACAGATTTATTAACAGCTTTGGGTACTTTCAGGTCTTCAGTTACTGGACTTCCATGCGAATTGCAACAGTAGTTTTTGAGATTCTTTTTTAATGAAAATTAAAAAAAAATCTGTAAATTTCAATATTTCAAAACTAAATTTTGGCAGATTTTAGTGTCACTTAGGAAGCCAACTTTGAGGTAAAAATTAGAAATAGCAGGACAAAGACCCATTTTCCATTCTTACCCGGCTACGGCCTATTTATTTTTTTATGTTTTAAAAACAAGATGGGTATGTCGCTAAAACGCTGGTGACTTTATTATTTAATTGGATTTTTCTCATTCTTTTAAGGTAGATAATATGTGAGTTTGTAAAGGTCGCTTGATTTTGTATGCACCACTATATACTCTCAGGCCTGCAACCACAAATGTTATGTGTCAATTATAATAGTATGAATATTATTTGTTTGTAAGATCAGCATTAGCAAAAAAATTGTAGCACTCACACACGACATAAAAAGTTTATATGCGAGTGCTACATAGACAAAATCAGTGGGTTAAGTCTGATAAATAAGTCTTAAGTAGATCTACATTCATATATATTATTTTGTTGTGTTAACTTTTTGCGAATTACGACCACTTGCATTTGATATGTCGACATAAAACGAAATAAGCTAAAAGCAATAAACGTAAACCAAATTTATGACGTCGCAAAATAGATAGATAAACTGAATGGCTATATAAATCTGAATTTGCTTATAAAATAGGTTGGAAAAAGTCACAACTATACCATTTTCTTTTAAACCATCTAATATAATATCTATGTATAACTTTTAATATAAAGAAACAGTGTAATAAAATGGCAAAATATAATACGTATAGACTAGTGACTTTACATAAGGAGATTATTTTTAGGAGCAATTTGATAATTGGTTATAGTTTTTGGGTGCCCAAATATTAAAAAATTACAAAATGCTATTAGTTTTAGGCTTGCTTTTTTGAATTCTATACATTTTTATGATAAATACGTCCATAGCTTATTTGTAGGGAATGAAAAGGTAATACCAAATAAACAAAAAAAAAACGAATTTTTAAAGAAGGACAAATAATTTCTAATTTTGTCTACACGTTTTTCTGGCAGGATAGGTATAGGTATTATTTCACAAAAAGAAGAAACCTGACGTCAAAACCTTTAAAATAAGCGTTGCTTAAAGTACTTCTAGTAATATTATAAAATATATGATTTTTTTTTTAATTTTACAACTTTTCTTGCCGTTTTTTTTTAATCAAAATTATTTTTTTTTAATAAAAAAGTATTTTCATTTTATTAAGTTGTTTTATAACGTTATTTTAATAACAAAACATAGTTTGATAATATACCATAAAATCTTTAAGTTTTTTGCAAAAGCCATAATGGTTTTATCGCAAATAATCACTTTGATAATATATTAATTGCCCCTATTCTGCAATACAATTTTTTTTAAACTTTACAGGACTCACTTTGATAGGAAATTTTCTTCTCTCCAAAAAAACATTCTACATTTTTTTAATAAAAATGCAAAACAATTGAGGTAATTTAGAATCTATAAAATGCCTAAAGTTAATGAAACTTAATGTTTTTATATAATTAGGGACCTAAAAACCATAATCAGTAATAAAATTGTTGCTAAAAATTGGCTTCTTATTACTTCTTTTATTTTATTATACCTAAAATATACTTATTTCAGGAAATGGCTGCGGAATTACTTGCAAGAGTTTACTGGATGACGATATAACAAATGACATTATATGTGCTAGACACGTTTTCGCTGAAACCGAAAAAGAAGGAAAGGTCCCTGGATTTAAAGCTTGGACAACTTATGAACCTAACTGTGCTGGTGACAACAGCCAGTGGGTAGCTGGTTGTTAAGCATATACGAATATAAGGATTAAGAATATTATTATTATACTTATTTTAAACAGTATTTGCTACGTTTTTATGAAGTCTTTTAAACAAAACAAACCAAAACTGGCTCCCCTTTTTCATTTAACATTTACGTAAAACAAATTAAAATTGATTTAAGATTTTGACATCAAGTATGTTATCTTATTATTTTAATGGTGCTTAAAATTATTTAAAATTTAAATGTTATATTTTATTAAATTTAAAAATAATTTTAATCTTTTAAATTTTCGTATTGTAAATCGCTAATTTTAGATTTCAGTACGATCGCAGAAAAAACCGAATCAATCTTAGTGTTTCAATCGAACTCGTTTCTCGCTTTCATGCAGTATTACTTTCGAAAAGAACTTTTTAATCGATTTGGATACTTTCTAAAAACGTAGTATACTTACGAAAATACCTTTAAATATTTATTTAACTATATTTATCCGTATATCCTGTATACAGTGTGCTTATAATAAGGAAATGTAGAATTTTATTATAAGGCACTTATACATTATTAGATTACAGAAAAAAACAACTTGTATATGTTAATTTATTTTAAAGTTTGATTACTTTAGCATAAATGTTATTACTTTATTAAAATATATTTAATACCATGAGTATACTGTACTGTAAACCTAAAAAAATATAAAAATAAAATAATAAAAGGGAGTAAATAAATCAATCTAAAAAAAGGGTATTGTTTATTTTACTAAAAAAATCTTTGCACCTTTTTTTATTTATTTATTTTTTTTATAAGCAGTTCTCTACAAATTCCTCCTATCTTAAAGTTTTTCAGAAATGCCAATAGAAGTACATCATTTTAAATTTTTAATAAAATTTTAACTTGGATTAGGATTTAAACTTATAAAGATATTTTCACTACCCAAAAGGCAAAATATGCAAATATATGCTTAATAAAAATGTTTTTTGGTGTTTGATTTTCTGCATAGGAGTTGTTGTTTTTATAAAAAAATACTAGAAAAAATGTTTTTCAGAACCTTCTGTTACTTTTCAATTTTATTTGTAGACTTACAAAACAAAACTTAAAAAAATAAGAAAACCTTTAAGCGTTAGTTTGCTGAGCCAGATAACATTCTCTAGTAAAATGCTTGTTTACGATGAGATGAAATTTTTATATGAGTTTAGTTTTTAGCAGCCACATTTATTGTCATATTTAAACAAGTAACCTTATGCAGTATTATTAAGATAAAAAAATATGGTACCATTACATACATTACAACTTACCGCTTTTAAATAAAGCATACTTTTATTATACCAATAACAAAAAACATAATACCGAACATCCTATTTGATGCACATAATGCGTATATTACAAGAACCATTTCAGAGTATTTTCCCCCTTATAATAACTTCGTTATCGTTTTACACAAGGGTACGAGATTTGGTTTGTAAATTGACATAAGTATTCTTATTACTTGTGAAAAAATTCAGAAAGGTATGTCAAGTGCTATCTGAGAAATTCGATTTTGATTCTCCCCATTTTACTACTAAGTGACTTATTGATTTATCAAAATTATGGGGCATAACTAAAAAAAAATCTGAAAACGGTACTTTTTCTCACCCCGAAACAGGGGCGATAACATCGTATATTTAGGGGGTAGTTTAAAGGTTTGCAACCTAATGGAACCTGACTTTCTAAGGTCACAATTCTCTAACAATTTGGCACTTTGGCACTAAGCAAAGAAACTTGCTACATTTTAGCCATCAGACCCCAAACTAGGCACTATTTAAGGGACCTTAAAATATGCAATTTTTGTACTTTATATTCAGTTTAAAGGTTCGGTTCTACCCACAGAGCAAAGTAGATTGAGAAAAAAGGCATAAAATCCTTCTCCAATATTTTCCATTCATTCAAGGAAAGAGATCCTACCAGAATAGGGACCAAGTTTCTATACAAAAATCTGGGCCTTGTGAAGCACTGAGATCTAAAATTAGATCTGGTTTGTTCACAATTTTGTACCCTTATTCTAACTTGGCAATTTTTTTCTGTCTGTATACAATAAATAAAGTATTTATATCAGTAAAAAAAGAACATTCATTATTACAGACAGATCAGTAAAAAACTTGCAAAGTCAAAAAAGAATGGCACAAAACTATGGGCAGTCATTAAGATCTTTAGGAGGTCGAGATTTTTGGATATTAACTTGGTTCTTATTTTATATAAGTGTTTTTGGTGGAATTTAGCATAACCTTTAACGAACCAATAGCGCAGTTTCTTTAAACCTTTAATTCTAAAAAAATATATATTTTTTAATTGATATTAATGGTTGTTTGGTATAGGGACATTTTTAGGGTAAAATTAAGAGGCTGTAAGATTATGTGGCAAGAATCATAAATAAAAAGTTTTCTTTAACGAATCTGTCTTTAGCAATATAGGTCTTGGATAGAATCTTGGATTTTGATTGCCTTTATTTGTTATTTGATTATAACGTTTTGGTTGGTAATGTATCTTCAACCGTGTTTACGTGATAACTAAAACTACTCTAAAAGCTACTAATTATATTCCTTGTTCATTGAACTTTGACCGAATTTTCACGTTTCCACAACGGCTTGCTTAATACATTCTGGTTGCTCACAGGTTCTGTTAAGTTCTGGTTAGTTCTTTTAGTCAAGAGATGCTTGAGTCGTTTATTCGATCAGTCTGGTAAAACCAAAGACAAGGGCTTGGAGATTAAATTAAAACTATCAAAACTATTTGTCAAAGTAAATGTTATTTTGTCAGACCTAACAAAAATATTTGTTTTTACCTTGACCAATCAGATCAGACCCATCAAGCTACACAAAAAATTATACTGGGGTAGTAAAAATAGTGCAACTTTCAAATATCCTTAAAACCGCTTAAGCTGCTATTACAAAATTTGATATCTGGGGTTTTTGGATAAGCGGAAATGAATAGTGTTATCGGTACTGTTGCCAGAATGGCCAGTTATGCATTACAGGTAATGTTTTTGATATCTTCAATGAAATGTACTATTTATTTTGATTGCATTTAATTGAGCATGGCAAATTTATTAGGATCCTAAATTTTAAAATTCTGTCTCTACCAGTTGCGAAGATATTACAACCCCGCATTGTTACATTACGTGTTAAAAAGTACCGCAACACGTAAATATTTTTTAACCTCTAAAGCTGCGATTACAAAATTTGGTTGGTATCCGAGGGTTTTAAAATATGCGCAATTGAAAGGTGATATTAGCAAAGTTGCCAGATTTTCCAGTCTTGCGGTAACGTATTCATTTTGTTATTGTTAATGAAATATCCTATTTTTTTTTCAATGACTTAGGCGTGAAAAATTTAGTTATATCCGAAAATTTTAAAATTCTGTCTTTTCTACCGCTAAAGCTGCGTTTACAAGACTTGCTATCTGGGGGTTTTTGGGTATGTGGAACTAAACAGTAATATCGGCACTGTTGCGAGATTTTCCACTTTTGCGCTGCACGTTATCTTTTTGTCTTAAATGGAATATTCCGTTTACATTTTAAACATTTAATTGGAAATTAGTGTACGTTAAAATTATTGTTCTAACTGCTAAATTATTGTTGTTTTAACCTAAGAGCTTTTAATATCATTCTTATCCTAGCGTAATTGTTTTACGTTTTAATAAAAAAGACCCTTTGTATTTCAGTAAAAATAAATAGAGGAATCTTTTATAGCTAACAATGGAGCTTGTTGCTCAAATCTTGGAAATCAGGCAACGCTATTAATATTATTGTTCAACTACTGAATTATTGTTGTTTTAGCCTGAGGGTTTTTAATATCATTCTAATCTTAACGTTATTGTCGTTTTAATCAATTTTATTAAAAAATAACCTTCGTATTTTTGTAAAAATTATTGGAGGATTGTATTTCAGCTAACAGTGTAACGTGTAGCGCAAAACTTGAAAATTTGGCAATGGTATTTATATTATTATTTAAGTGCACATGCCCAAAACATACCTAATTTTGTAAACGCAACGTTAACGAATTAAAATATATTTATGCATTGCCATTCTTACTGAGACTGCGATGTTGTTATATGTCAGCAACTGGTGAAAATAAGGTTTTAAAAATTTGAAACCTTTTTAAATTTAGCACGTTACTTCACTTAAGGCAACAAAATATTTGCGTGTAGCGCAAAATTGGAAAATTTTTTCAACACTACCAATATTATTGTTCAATTCCCCATACCTGAAAACTTTCAGTTACCAAATTTTGTATTCGCAGCTTTCGTGGTTTTAAAATTTTAAAGGGGGTTGCGGAACTTTGATTGCAGTTCCTATTTGACCTCCGATCAGTGAAGTGTTTTTTTTAAAACCCACATATTTTTTTCCCGGGGAAGGCGGCTGAAGGAGCTGATCAACGGCTTTACCATCGGGGATCAAGAAGAAACTCAAGCCAAAAGATGGAGTCCTTCTTGGGGGCCGGCTGTGAGCGATGATTCCTATATCTGTTTTTTCTGGGAGCCCCACGCACGAGGGATTTTCCTAATGGCGGAAGATGGTTGCGCGCTCAGCAGGAAGAGGCAGTACTGACAGAAAACGGTTATCCCGCGATACCAGAGCAGTCATCTGTGGGATGTCCTTTTTTTTGTGCCTGCATCGATAAGAAAATATTTTAGAAAATTTTGAAAATTTAATTTTTTGAAAGTTGGGAATTTTTGGGCTACAGACCCCGGGACATCCAGAAGTTCCACGTAAAAGTTGAAAGCACGATAACAACGTGTGTCGGGAAAAGGGGGAGAGCTGGTTGAACGTCCACCGACGGAGACCAAAAAAGTAAAAGCAAAGAAAAGGGCAACTTTTGATTAAAAACGCGATTTTAAAGGATATCTCAGCAACTAGTAGAGATAGATTTTTTTAAAATTTGGGGTGTTAATAAATTTAGCAAGCCCACTTAAATGCAATAAAACTAAATAGGGCATTCCGTTTGAGATAACGTTACCTGTAGCGCAAAATGGGAGATTTGGCAACAGGTTCAATTTCACTGTTCAATTTCTCATATCCAAAAACTCCCAATAACCAAATTTTGTAATGACAGCTTTAGCGGTTTTAAAAATATTTTTGTTGCAGTTGCAGTTGCAGCACTTTTTACTACGGAGGCCTTTCTAGACAGAACAATTCTAGTTACCCACCTTCGTTGCAACTTAAAATATAAACATTTAATTTTAGAAACAGACCCAAATTTGCAAAAGATCCATTTACTTTCATCCGTATAAAATAATAAAATATGTTAGATATGTCGTAGTTTAACCCTAAACACTAATCTATTTTTAATTTGTTTCGTGCAAACATATGTTGGCTTTTAAAAACTATTTTTAAATCAGTATTTATGTTCACCTTAGGTTGCTCGATGTGAACACATTTAAAATTATTGAAATGGTTATTATAATGATTTTTATTTCATAAAAATTTAATATACTAAAAAATGCGCAAAAGTTCCAAATAACCCCTGCTGTGTAATATCATTTTAAGTTATTTTCACAAAGTTATTTAAAAATTGTTTACTCTTTATGGCAAAAACCTTTGCTGTTTTAAAATGTCGAAGTTTAGCGCGGGCCAGAAGATGGATAACTGAACTATAACGTAAGCTGCGCTATAACCTCCTACCGTTGGCCTGTGCCGTTGTGTGTGGTTTAAGTTTCACGTTATCCGGGGGTTAACTGTATCTTTTAGGATAGGGTTGTATGAAGCCTAACAGTGGCGGCTCTAGGAGTGTCAAAAATTTTTATCTAAAAAGTGACGCATGAAACCAACATCAAGTATATACCAGATGCTATTAACCTCAAAGAAAATACTTCCGTAAAGAAAATTTTTATCCTCCAAAACCCCAAATAGTTCAATCACGTGGTAATAAACTACATCTTATCATACTTAAAACAACCATGATACGTTAGCACTTTTTATTTAAGCCTCGGTGGACTGTCCTAGATAAAAAGGTATTTAATAATAAGGGTGCCCTGGGATAGAGCCCCAGGACACCCTTATTGGGCTATTTAGCCATACAGTAGTCACCCATAAATAATAAATACTTATATTATTAAAAAAAGAAACAAACCAATAAAAATATAATCATTTAAATCATTATTTTGCTCTCAACAAAAACAATTAGTTAATACGTGAAGACTTTTCAAAATAAAAAACGCTGATTCAGTTTTTAAACTTTAGGGTGACAAATTTAAATATTTGGTGGTTTGCTTAAATTTAAAGTATATTTTAAATATTATAATTGTATTTAAATGAAGTATATCAAAGAAATGAAAAGCAAACTTAATCAGTCTTCAAGACATTAAAAATGTATACAAATTAATTTATATATTGTTATCATAAAAAATGTTCACGTATATAGTATAATTATAGTATAAAAGCCTACTTGCGTTAAAACGCACTTAAATTTAATCAATTCTACATTTGAAATTTGTGCCAGTAATAAGTAAAGTATTATCACTACACTTTTAAATAAGGAAATATTTATGGAACTATTTTTTAATTGATTATGAACAACTTAACAACTTAGCTAATTAAAAACAATGGAATGATATATCTCGTAATGACTATAGCAAGTTTAACAACGCTTCGCAGTGGTTAACTCTTTAGGTCTGTTTGTTATTAAGTTTAGAGTAGGACAGAGTAGGTGAGTGTAGGACTAAAAAGTGGAACTAAAAGAAAATAAGTTACGATTTGATTTTTATAAAAAACGCGTTTTAGACTTATTTGAGAAATTAAAAATGGCTTTATGGTTATGATTATAAACAAACAATTTTAAATCTTATATTAAACATGCATCTAACTTCACTACTTCGAGAGTTAGCGTAATTAAGTGAAAACTATTTTACATCAGAATTCATACCAAACACCTTGTCCTAAATTACACTGACGATAACAAACGGTTTATTGACAAAAAAGTGTAAACTAGAGTACTCTATTTTTGGATAACAAACAGACCTTTTCATCTAAGAAACCACTTTCTTGAGTTTCTAAATATGTATTAAAATCTAGTTTATTATTCTAAGTTAAAACTAAAATTTTCTCCAATTCCTGTCAAGTTTTAAACTACCAGTTTATTAAATTTCAGTGTATTACCATATAAAGCTGTATTACACCCATTTGCTTTAAAGTTTAGAGTCGAGATTTTTAAAAGAATTTGCTTCTAACATTACCATATCACTTTATTGTTTACACGCCGTAACTTTTAGGTCAATGGATTTAGATTTAACTTTAACTTTATTAAGTTTCTATTGAGCTGTTGACCTAACATTTAGTTAATACAGAATGTTTCAAAATTATCGCGTTATGCCCCTAAAGGATATATTTCATACCTAAAGAGATACACTGCAACGCAAAATTGAGGGATATTTTTTTTAACAGTGATTTTAAATTTAAATAATTTGAAACTCACAAACCATTTTTTAAATTATTCATGAGGTAGCATTTTATCACAACGTAGTTTAATTGTACAATGTGAAATAAAGAGGTATGTCTCACAGAAGGTTTTTTATTTCAACGAGGGAAAATGGGTGACACCAGTCAAACTTCAGTTTTCCTAGGGTGAAAGGCCAGTGGTTCATCTACTAGGTAGTTTTTAAAATTTGTCTCTGCAACTTCACTCTGACGCATACGAGCATCTAACATACCCAGAGAGAGCTCAGTTGCGATCCAATTTTAATCAATTGACAAACTGTCATCAGTATGTAAAGTAACCATGGTAATTACTTTGTGGCTAAACTGGTCAACATCATAATATTTAATATGAAAATGGATATTGCAATGGAAAAAATTGCATGTTTTTGAAAGTATTAAAGTAAAAGACAAATTTTAAAAACTATTCAGTAGATAAACCACTGGCCTTGCACACTGGAGAAAAACTGAAGTTTAACTGGTGTCACTTGTTTTCCATACCTAAAATAGCAAACCGCCTATGAAATATACTTCTTTATTTTACCCTGTACACCTAAACCACAGCTTCCTAAACTACGTTGTAATAAAATGCTTTTCAAAAATAATTAAAAAATAGATTGATGTACCTTTGATCTAAAAAAGGTAATTAAAAATGGTTTGTTAGTTTCCAAATTATTTAACTTTAAAATTACTGTTAAAAAACCATATCAATTAATTTTGCGTTGCAGTTACTTCAAAAATCTTTTTTCTTATATTATTATATTATATAAAATTATTAAACTGTGCATATTTTTTTATCTAAAAAAGTATATTTTTAGAAAGACACTATTTTACCATGCTGTGGCCTAAAGTAAAACTAGAATAATATTATATTATTTGTGGATTTATTTGCTAAAAACATGTACTGCTGTATACAAATATCAGGGTTTTCCAATTAACTTGACTTAATAATTAATCTTTTTTCCACTATCTTGTCCTTTTTTTATTTGGCAATAAAAACACTAAACAATCGTAAAATATTTAAAATGGATCAAAAGTAGTAGAGTTTTTATTTTTGCTATTAAGTTTTTTAGTAAATATTCATAATTCCCAAAAATATCAAGCACTTAAATGGAAGGCTGTAAAGTGGCGCCATCTATTCTTTTTATATTAAAGCAAATGTATATAAAATTTAATATTACACAATAAAAGTCAGTAAAGTAAATAAAATATGATTATATTAAATAACTTTAGATATTCTATGATAGTTTCGTTTACAAACGCCAAGGTTGGAAAAAAAAGGGCAAAAACAGTGAAAGTGCAGTTAGTTTGAATTTTAAATTGATGATGATGGATATCTCAAAAACGAAACGTTGCCAAAAAACTTACTCTAGATTTGTGATCAACGCCCTAAAAAAAAACCGTATTGCAAGAAAAAACTTTTAAAGTGGCGAGTTGCATATTGCGTAAATTACTTGACTGAATATCTTCTTTATCATGTCGCTGTCTTTTTGGTGGCTGTTGAAGAATAACAGAATATGCTCATACACGTGGTAAACCTTAGAAATAATAATTTAATAATAATTGTATGGGGTCTTTTATTATGTATATGCAATTAGGCGGAAAATAAAAATAACTCTCCTTGCCAATATTCCACTCGTAATGATTATCTAAAAACTTTTATTAGTTAAGCATATAAAATGAAACTCCATTTAAAAAGGAGTGTGAATTACGAGATCTATAGTTTGGACGACAGAATAACAAAAAAATAATAATAAGAAAAGAAAGAAAATAAAGCTTTCATTTTTAACGAGCTATATTGTTTTGTGGCGTAAATACAAACTTTTAAAAGCTTTAATAAAACTTCCTTTTGTCTAGTTTGTAAAACTTTTTTTAACAAGTTAATATTTTGCTTTCTTTTTATTAACAACTTCTAATATTGGTTTTATGTTTTAATTATAGCAGACGAGGATTTGGCACTAACAATCGATCATCTGTAAATTGTAAAAAGTGTTATAGAGAAATGTAACAAGTCTCTGGTCATTATCTTTGTCGAATACGAAAAAGCGTTCGACCAAAAAAGTTAAGAACAAATGCTTTATAGGTACTGCGTGGTGCATCGCCAGACTGGCCATAGGAAATCCTATGTAAATTTTGATACAATGAAATATTGGCTCCCCTATTGAATTTACAACAAAATTGTATTAGACTATTTTGAAGAACTATTCGTAAAACCGTTGCATACCTGCTACATACCTTAATGAATCCACCAGTAATAAATAAAATGTCTTGTCAACTTTTTAATTAACGTTTTACTTTGTATTAGTTATTTCAAAATGGTTAACAGTATTAAAAAGAAAATAACAATGATTAAATGGTATAACATGGAAAATAGTTATCGAAGAGTATCCGACATGTTCTCTACGTTTTTTCCTGACAGACACATTCCAGTTCAAAATATCGTTCATAAGTTTCAGACAAAAGGTACTGTTATTAATAAATGCAACTGCTTAGAGCGAAATAATAATGTACTCGATGGAAGAGCTCAAGAAAATAATGCCGATTTAGATGTTTTACTTCATGTAAAAGAAAATAAAGGAATTAGCACCAGGCTTCTTGGCAAAGTTGTAGGAAAGGATCACAGCACAGTACTACGCAAATTAAAGAAATATAAATATCATCCGTACAAATATCAAAAACATCAGGATTAAGGGAAGGCGATGAGATCCGAAGAGCAGATTTTTGTTTTGAAGTTATGGAAATGGCGAATAACGATAGGGACTTCTTACGCAATATTTGTTTTGGTAATTATGCAGAAAGTGGCCGCAACGCCGATTTTAACGTAATTTGGTATACGGGTTTTTGCGGCGCTGATCACGAATTTAAAAACCTTTTTTGGCGGTAGTTTGTTTTTGAGATATTCATCATCAAACTTGAAAATTAAACCAACCTTATTTACACTATATTTCCCCTTCTTTTTGTACACAATTCTTGACTTTTACAGTAAAGTGGCACACAATATTTTATAAACACCTTTTAAAAAAAAATTATGTATATTTAACACCTTTTTTCCATTAACTTGCCAAGTATGACTTTAAACAGTTTGCTTAACAATTCCCTATTGTATACATGGTTGCGGCGTTCGATAGTGAATGTTTACAATTAAATGAAAACTAAGTATAAAATAAATATAAAAACAAGTTTTTAAAAGGTGTTTATAAACTATTGTGTTCCAATTTAGTGTAAAAATCAAGAATTTTGTACAAAAAGAAGGAGGAATAGTGCAAATGAGGTTAGTTTGATTTTCAAGATTTGATGATGAGTATCTCAAAAACGAAACGTTACCGCCAAAAAAGGTTTTTAGATTCGTGATCAGCGCCCCAAAAAACCCCCGTATACCAAATTTCGTTAAAATCGGCGTTGCGGCCACTTTCTGCATAATTACCTTTGTTTTAGTGACGAATGCACCTTCACATTAAACAATGAACCAAACGTTCAAAAAATCAGATACTGGAGCAAAGAAAATGAACACAGATTTGTATCTACAAGGACTCAATACCCTCAAAAGGTCAACGTTTGGGCGGGTATATTTGGACATCGGATTATTGGACCTTTTTTCTTGAATCAAATTTGGGAACAGAAACTTTTTTAGAACTATTACAATATCAAGTGGGGCCGGCATTGAAAGAAGTTGTACCTGACAATCAAGACATTTGGTTTCAAATAGATGGTTGTCCTGCACACAATTCACGAGAAGTAAGGGAATATGTTCAAAATGTTTTCAATGGACTCACTATAGGACCAAATTACACCATAAATTGGCCACCTAGGTCTCCTGATCTTTCGCCAAACGTCTTCTTCCTTTGGAGTCATATCAAAAATGTTATTTATACAAATTTGAGTTATCAAAATTTAGAAGAATTAAAAGTTTCAATTTCAGCGGCGTGCGATCGACTATCGACATTTCAACTTCATAATGTAAGAACTGAATTTAATAACCGTTTAGGATGTTGCTTAGCAGTAAGCGGAGGTCTGTTTGAGCATCTAATTAAAAAACATTAGCTTTTAGTTTCAATGTGTTGTGTTAAAACGTATTTTTAGACAGTTTTTAAGTGTGTTTTTCACCTTCCTATAAAATTGCTCAATTATGTAAAAATCTCATTATGTAGTTCAATGTAATTACTTATATTTATTAAACGATTACAACCATTATTTTCTCTTCAATACTGTAAAACATGTTGAAATAACTATTACAAAGTAAAACGTGAATTAAAAAGTTGACAAGACATTTTATTTATTACTGGTGGATTCATTAAGGTATGTAGCAGGTATGCAACGATTTTACAAATAGTTTTTCTTAAATAACTTTTAATTGCCTTATCAGAAAAAAACAAAATTTAGTATGTGAGCTAATCTTATCAAAGTCTTCAAAATGGTCTAATACAATTTTGTTGTAAATTTAATAGGGAGCCAATATTTCAATGTATCAAAATTTACATGGGATTTCCTATGGCCAGTCTGGCGATGCACCACCCGACATACCAACACACATACACACATTGCGTAAACCACAGGTATAATAATATTTTTAAAAACGTGCCAAGGCTTGTATAAAACTGCAGGACTACACAGGATAATAGCCTGTGGGAAGGGGTGTAAAACAGGGAGACGTGATATCTCCCAAACTCTTTACGATGCTCTTAAAACACATGTTTAAAAGGGTCGTCTTTAAAAACATGGGTTTAAACATAAATGGCGAGATGATGAACTACTTGAGATTCGCGACTGACATTAAATTGATAACAGATAAGGTAGAGCAAGAATGAAAAATACTTTACAGACTTGACAAGGCATCGAGAACAATATCCTTAAAAATTACTTTTAATAAAACCCAATTTATAATCAATTTGTTAATAAATGAGCGAATATCGCTGGATGATAATCATGTTAAACAAGTAGGCTTTTATAAATATTTGGGGCACGATATTTTTATATACAAAGACAACCTAAGTGAAGTAGAGATGAGAATTGGTCTTAGTTGGGCAGCTTTTGGTAGACTAAATAACATCCCGAAGTCAAACCTTTTTAACTATATAAAGACAGAGGTCTTTAATCATTGTGTCGGCTAACTTACGGAACGGAAATATTAACACTACCAAAACAGGTTAAAAATATAAATTGCACAGAGAGTCATGGAAACATCTATGTTGGGTATATCTTTAAGAGATCGAGTTTCGAACACGAGAATTCGCCAACTGTCTGAAGTGACCATCGCAACTGAGCATATAACAACCTTAAGGTCGAACTGAGCTGGACATGTGGCAGGACGCCTTTGAAGCAGAAGTCATTCACCTACCCGATGGACCGATGATATCAGAAGATTCGCACTCTTTCTTAACCTGTATATTAAACCAGAACTACACAGGTCAGTTCCAATACATGCTCGGGTCTACCTGCGCAGGCTCACTTGCACCGATAGACCTTTTCAGTTGGTCGACTTTACCTTTGACTTTAAGCACCACTTAGAAACAGTGTCAATACACGTGTGTTTAAAGTCCATTCAGATTTTGTACAGTTTAAAGGTGTATAGTATGGTGTCCGCAAACAAAATACATTTGATTTTAACATTTATACTGAGATTACGTAGGGGAGATCTGCTTAAGAAGACATATCTTTTATTTAACCTTAAATAACTGGGTATTAAAAAGGAGATAACGAATTAGTTTAATTACACTGTATTGTATTTAATATATTGTAATGCTTCTAATATTATTAAAAAATATTTTTTTAAATTTTTAATATAAGTATTTTTTTCTAAGATGACACATTACTGTCTAAGATGACATATTATCATACTGAAACATCAGCAAAGAAAGTGAGCAGAAAATGTCTTTGAATTTTTTGTTTAAAAAATAACCCTACTTTTCTACTTATTATTTTTGTGATCAAAGTCAACAAATAATGGTTTTTCGACGTGTTGGAACAAACCTGACATTACAACAGATAACACTGTTCAACACAAAAATCATTCCTATAAAAATATCGTGTGTTTTGTAACATTTGGACTTATACTAATATACAACAGACCCCTAAATGTTTATATTAGCCTCAGATTTCTTGAAAGGGTCGAGTAGCAACATTTATAGGTAATAAACGGCCGTCCCTTTATTATCTACAGGTAATTTGATCTATGCTTAAAATATCCCTTTAGTCGTTACAACATCTATTCATATTTTCATTTAGATCTACGTGCCTGTTTAAAACAGTAACAAAAATGTCAACGCGAATTTGCGTTAATAAAGCCGATAACTTCTGTTATATTTGTGGCGAAGTTACCGCAAAAGCGTACCGAAAACCGATATCTTTACTAGTAAAAAAGGCTTATAAACTGTTCTTTGGATGCACAGTTAGCGATTAAGATAAGTCCCGGGCCTCAAAAAATGTACTCGTATTACAGTTCGTATTCGAGAACGGGATGACGGGATGGCTAAAAGGTACCCCCAAATCTGTGCCATTCGCAGTTTTAATTGTTTAAAAGGAACCTCGTAATCACGTAAATGATTGTTATTTTTGGATGACGAATATTAAAGGGATTACTAGCAAAACCAAGCGGAGCATTCAGAACCCCAATATTTCCTCTGCAATGCGACCAGTGCCCCATGACAACTCATTACCCATTCCCTAACCACCTAAGAGTTACACCCTTGGTTTGGAATCAGACTCTGGTAGTACTTCACCAGAAGCCGAACCAGGCTACATCCCTAGTTCTTATGATTTGCCTGATATACCTCATTTAATCACACAAGGTAAATTAAATGACCTTGATCGTGACATGTCACTAAAACTTCACTATCTCCATGCTCAATTATTTTTTTCCTGAAAATTTAGGAGCAATATCAAATGAGCATGAAGAACGATTTCATCAAGATATTACCTCCATATAGAAAAAGTATACAAGAAAGTGGAGCTCGAATAGGTTAGCCAACTATTGCTGGACCCTAATACGAGACGTTAAGAAAATAAATAATAAATTTATTGAAATTTACTTGAAAATATTTCAACTGTACCTACACAGTTAATAAAATGTAATATAAGTTTTAAATTGTTTAAATTAAATAAATCGACATTAAAGAGAGGTTTTTATTGCATTTTTCTTAATATCAAAGAATATGACCCTCCCTCATCATTGAAGGCTGATATTAAAAATTTGAGGTCAGATGCAGATTTAGCAGGCCAAAATATAAAAAATCTTGCCAAAATCATTCCAGGAAGGAAAAAAAATCAAAATGTTCGTCAGTTTAACGCACATGTTGGCAAACGCAGTGAGATTAGGTCACAATTCTATTAAAGTTAAGCAAGGTAAGATATCAGAAGATCTATAAAATATTAAAAAATGGAACTTACATACCTGTTTAAAGTTTAAAGCAAAAATAATAGAAAAAACACTTTAAAACATATACAAAAGCTAGCATTACTAAAGGGTAAAATTTACCAGTAGCGCTCTCTGTTGGACACTGGATTAGGTGCTGAAGATATTTTTTATCGTTAGAAAAGAGGTAATAATAATAGGTATGGTATCTAATCTGATGTGTCATCTTAAGCACAACTCCCCTATAAAGAAAAAAAGAAAAGGGCACGAGATTGCTACGCTATCACCATCATGTAGCTAGTTTTATCTAAAAATGTATATTTTATTGTAAGTAATATATTTTATTACAAATAATATTCAAAGTTCATTAGGGATATTTTATTCGCTACTAGATCATGCTTATGGAGGGTAGAGAGATCAAGGAGCATCATCTCTTATGGCTGTCTGGCTCAAAAGGTGGCTGGAGAATAGCAGTAAATAAAGAGGCGTTGGTGTAGCGAAGGTATGATGAGAACCAATGACCTTGACCGCAATAAATAAAGTAAAATTTAAAACAACGAAGTTATTGGTTTAAAACGGTCCTTGGGAACACCAGCACCATCTTAATTATAATGAAGACATTTTGTAACGAGATACCATTTAATTATATTTATATAAAAGTAAATAAATTTTTAAAGTTCTTACCTTATAAAATATATATTTATATATATATATAATGTAAATAAATATGTTTATACAATGTAGTATTTCTCTAATATATATATATATATATATATATATATATATATATATATATATATATATATATATATATATATATATTATTATATATATATATATATATATATATATATATATATATATATATATATATAATTATGTTAAATATGCAATTACCTTCTTCTTACTAAAAAAATACACAGTTTGCTGGCATTTCTACTAAATTTCTACAAAATTTCGCTAAATACAAGTGATGTTTTGACTGCAATTGTCAAGTATTTCTTGTTAAAGCATCCTAGAATATATGTACAAAAATTACTTTCTAGATAACATGTACAATAGTTACCGTTAAATTTTCGTTGTTCGAGTAGAGATGTTGTAAGAAATAAAAAATATATATAATAAATAAATGCAACTGCATATTTAAACGTAATTTTTAATCCCGAATAACTTTTTATAATAACAATTTTTAATATTGTTAAATATAAAGGTACTTTACGCCACTACTACTACAGAAATTACGACTAAAATTCGTTATTTTAACTTACCTCGTATAGAATTTTAAAAAAATAATATTTGATGATTGTATTTTAGTTTTTAGAGCATGCAAAACTTTTTATGAAGAACTTTTTTTCGTAAAATTAATAATAAAAAAGTTTCCCATATGTTGCCAACTTAAGTAGATACACTGTATATTGACACGTAGTTTATAAAAACGGAAATATTTTGATTAACTTATAATTACAAAAAAAAAACAAAAAAAAAATCAACAACTTTATATTAAAAAAAGTAATTTTTTAATGTACCCATTAATATAAACTTTTTTTTTTATAAAATCACTTAAGTAATTATCCCCTTAAAGTTTTTAGATAACTTAGAAAACACCCCGTATATTTTATATTTTTTTGATAGCTATCCATATTTAACATTTTTATAAAGCTTTGTATTTCATAAATGGTATGCTGTTGCTGACGCTTGGTTTACTATATTTACTTTAATATTTAAATCACTTGTTTTATATTTTCGTGATAAACTAATAAGCCACTTTATATTCACGTGGCTTATTCCCAGACATATTTTATTTTAATAAAGTTCCTTTCCGTGAAAACTTTTACTACTAAAACAGACTATTGAGGTCCCCTGGGCCTCCTTTTGATTTTGCTGGCAGAAAGTTAACTTTATTTTGATTTAAGTTAAATTTTATGCGCAAAATTGAACTTTTTATATACAGCCAGAGTCGCACGTTTTAGGAAAAAAGTGAAAATAGTTATTACCAACCATGCTTAAGTATTTTTTTTAAGGTAACATAAGCCAAGAGTATTTTTTTATAGCAAAAGAGGTTTTTAATAAAAACCGTTTACAAAGCCTTTAAAATTGCTGCTGATGCTTCCTATGCTGTTTGAAAAGGTTTTATTATCTCTCCGCGTATTCTGAATGACCTTATTTATTAAAAATAACATGTCAAAAAAATGCACTTTGCAGTTTTTGTTTTAAAGTTTATGTTGATTTTGGTACCTCCTTATAATACGGGATTCGAATTATAGGCGATCTTTATCCATATGCCAACCGGATGAAATCTATTTTTCATCAAATATAGTATTTAAACAAATTTATGGTTACGGCTATGATTTATTAAACAAATATTTTTGACTTTTTTTATTAATACCTGTCTAATGTCAATTTTAATTCTTTTTATTCTACATAACAGTACAAATATAACACTAAAAACTTTTGATGAGTTTGTTGATTAAATGATGCTTTAAGAATTGCTCATATTGCAGAAGCAGGAAGTGGTAGGCCAATCAATGGAGATTTTTTGGCACACTTAAATTTAGCCGGAAACAACCTGTGCCATGTTTTAAAACATGATAAATAAATAAAAACACCGGGTTTGTATCCAGCGAACTTGTTTACAGTAATTGTTTAAACAATAAAAACTGTAAACAAAAGGTAATTTTTTAGTTTTTCGCGCATAACTCAAAAACTAGTAGATATATCGCAATTGTGTCAATGGGACATTTTTGAAGAATTAAAAAAACCTACAAAATGTTTTTTTAAAGAACCTTTTTTGGGCATTTCCCGCCAAGAAAATTCGAAAAAAAAACTCAAAAAATTGACCTTTTTTAAAAAATCATATCTTCGCGAAAAGATTAGAAGTAATTTTCGAATATAATAATGTGTAGTTTATCTACGCGGCAGATGGTTTTTGTCAGATTTACAGTTTTCGCTTCAGGGCTGGTCAAAAATTATCAAAATGTTTCTTTCCGTATTTTGAATTTTTGCTCAGGGAGTGAGAAATCGGTAAAAAAAGTCTCTGAAAGTCATGCGAAACGCGAAAAACAGCGAGCGAAGCAGAATAGAGTAGCGGTAATGGGGGAGCAAGTCAGCGAAGGAGAAAAGTTAATACGGGTAAATCTGTAATTTACCGTTAAATGATTTTAGAAAGTCATGAATCGAGATGAAAGCTTTTGCAGTCTCTTTAGAAACAAATCAACTGCAGAGTGTCGGAAAGAAATACTGGATCCTATGAAAAGGGTTTTTTTAAAACCATTTTTCACCCTTTTAGCAAAAAATTATTAAAAAAACGTTTCCTTTGTAGGTTTTTTGGGCCACTGACTTAAAATATTATATAAGAATTTACATTTGAGGGCTTAGAAGGGCTAAATTCGCCCTTTCTTTACCCCTTGCACGCTAAAAAAGTATTTCTCCATTTTTAATGGTACATATAGGTTTTAATGGTAAAAAACTTTTTTTGGCGAAATGTTTGTTTTAGCGGTGTAGGGGTAAAAAGGGTAAATTTAGCCCTTCTAAGCCCTCAAATATAAATTCTAATATCATATTCTAGTTCAGTGGCCAAAAAAATCTGTAAAAGAAACATTTTTTAAATATATTTATGCTTGGAGGGTAAAAAGGATGAAAAATGGATTGAAAAACCCTTTTTGGTAGGATCGACTATTTCTTTCGGACTCTTTGTAGTTGATCTGTTTCTAAAGAGAATGCAAAGGGTTTCACCTCGATTCATGACCTTTCAAAGTGATTTAACGATAAATTACAGATTTACCAAAACTAATATAATTTTCTCCTCCGCTGGCTCGCTTCCCCACTACCGCTGCTCTACTCTGTTTCACTCGCCGTTTTTTGCGTTTCGTACAAATTCCAGAGATTTTTTTCCCCGATTTCCCACCCCTGAGCGAAAATTCAATATATGGAAAGAAAGATTTTGATCTCTACTTTCATATGCCTTTTTCAGAATTAAAATATATTGATCAGCATTATAACGGTGAGTCTCCCAAAAAAGCCCTTAAATTTTTGACGAGCTGTAAATCAAAAACGATAAATCCGACAGAAACCGTCTTCTGCATAGTTAAACTACACATTATTATTCATTATTTTTCGAAAAATTACTTCTTAATCCGGCGACTGACTTGTAACTAAACGTTGTAATGTAACATGTTACAAATCGAACATTCACGCAGTGAATACAGAAAACTGCGCCGTTCGCGCTCCATCGGGTTGTCGGTTTTTTCGCGAATCCCTTTGAAGTGTTCGGCGCTAGTCAATTAGTGAATCCGTTTGTTCGTTGCGAGTGTATGGAAAATCGTGGTTTTTTCCTATTTTGTTATTTAAGTAAAATTACCTTTTTGAGGTTTTGCATTTTGTGCCAATCAGGATGCAGTGGGATCGTGAGAAAACCCTGCTTTTTATTGATTATCATAATAATAAAATCGCCATTTTAAGTTTTACTTCCACATCACAAAGTGAGGGAAAATATAGTATCGGTCAAAAAAAATTAACTAAATAGGCTTACAATGTCCAAAAACGTGTAAAAAAAACTAATATGAGCAAAAAAAAATCGGTCGGTCTGTCTCTCTGTCTGTTGGTTCGATAACTTTTGACAGAATTAAGCTAATAACTTCAAATTTTGTACACAGGTGGGTATCTATAAGAGAACCATTCAGATTGTTTGTGAGCCATATTCGTTCCCGGGAAAGAGGTGAAATGGGGGGTTATTAGCGAAAAATAGTTTTTTGTTATAAAAAATCGAGTATAATGTTGTATTATTGGTTTTTTGATACACAAAATTCAATTTTACAGTCTACATGACATTTTAACAAAAAATTGTCGCGGGGGGAAGGAGAGTAAAAAGGAGAGGATAAAATTAAAAATTAAGTACTTGTTTAAAAAGGTTTTGAACAAATTATTTATATATATATATATATATATATATATATATATATATATATATATAATATATATATATTATATATATATATATATATATATATATATATATAAATATATATATATATATATATATATATATATATATATATATATAATATAATATATAGTAAAATGTAAAAGAAAATGGTAGGGTTAAAGGAATTAAAAATATAAGGTGGTGTGTTAGGAATTTAACAAATTAATTAATTGTATGTCATTTTAATAAAAAAATGAGGAAGTAGTAAAGAAAAGCAGGAAAAATCAAGTAATATGTCTTTTTTGTATACGGATATTTAAACAGTGATGTGGAAGTAATAAATCTGTCCACCGTTTTGTTGTCTGCTTCTGTACAAATTCGTTACCCAAACGTGTTTTTTTTTATTCGTCTTTAAACAACAATGCGTACTAGCAGAAATGCAAACGCGACATTTTCGACGACACTGTGAAGACGAATGGTGGATCACTTGTGAACCGAGCATTCAAACGCGAATATTCGCTACGATGTGGTGATGAACTGAACGGGTTGCTGTAACGTAATGCTCGTAGCGAGCATTACATTACAACGTTCGGTTACAAGTCAGTCGCCGCATTTAATCTTTATACTGAACGGATATATGATTTTTTGAAAAAATCCATTTTTCAAGTTTTTCTGGATTTTATCGGCGGGAAATGCTCAAAGAAAGTTCTATGAAAAACCATTTTGTAGTTTTTATTCTCTAAAAAAGACTTATTAACACCATTGCGATATCTCCAATAGTTTTTGAGTTATACGCGAAAAATTAAAATATTACCATTTGTTTACGGTTTTTATTGTTTACACAATTACTGTAAACAAACTCGCTGGGGACAAACCCGAGGTTTTCATGTGACACAAGTTATTTTCGGCTAAATTTAAGAGTAAAAATAAGCTCTTTTTTGCTCTGTTAATTGTCCTATAGTAACTATTTCTATTTACATTAATTTTTCATCGTTTAGGTATCGCTGACAAAATGGAGCATGAAAAATAATTATAAAAGATATGTGAGGGAGCAGAAATATTTAAAATAAAACTAAATAAGGTAGGTGGAATTTTGGGTACTTTTAAAAAGTTAAAACTCAAAAACAAGCTATGTTAATATTAATTTGCAATTAAATTTTGCCTATCCCATGTATTTAAACTCCTAGTATTGGCTGTAAATACTATTCATATTTACTTTGTTTTGATGTATTTGTAGTTTTTATGGATTTATGAAATTACAAATACATAAAAAAAAATAAAAAAAAGAGATAACAAACTTTTAACGAACAGAAGAAAAAAAACTTTTTAAGTAAAGCTAAGTGAGTACGCCTGTAACTTTAATGGTCACCTCTAGCCTGTAACGATAAAAAGTTATAAATGAAGCGCAAAACATGTTAAAAGTAAGTAAACTTAAAAAAGTTTTAATGGGTGTAATTTTCGATGCAACTTTTTTAGAAACGGTTTTATGGTCACGTAATAACAGCTATAAAATACTTTTAACGTGTATAATTTATTAGCTTGACGAAATGGTGGCGGTTAAATAATATGTGCTGTTACCATTCTGTTACTTTAATCAAATATTAGTTTGGAAATTCTTTGCTTTTGCTCATACATTTTCTTATAGTTCAGAAAACGAAGCTGAAAAAAGTGCAAAAAGTGGCAATTTTTTCAAAATGCATAGATTTGCATCAAAATTTGGGATTAAGCTTAAGTTACCCTCCTTTTAAAATCTATACTATGCCGAATGGACGCTTTTTATTTTTTATCGCTAAAACCTATAAAACTATACATTAAAGCTTAAGTTAAGTAAATTTGACTCAAATAAATTTAAAAAGTAGTACTTTGTTTTTTTAAACATTATTTGAAATATTTCAGTCCTTATATATCAACCCCCATTATGATTTTAAAAAATATTTACCCCAAAAAATTTTAATAATATCACAGTGTTTTGTACGAAAATTTGGGATTAAGCTTAACTTACCCTCCTTTTCAAAATCCCCATCATGCTGAAGGTAGCTTTTTATTTTTTAGGGGTGAAAATGCACCTTACTGCAAAAACCTTCAAAATTCTCATATTAAAGGTTAAGTCACATTAAATAAGGCTTATATAAATTAAAAAATAGGTATTCAATTCTTTGAAACAATTTTTAATTTATTTCAGCCCTTGAAAATAAACCCTTATTCTGATTTAATTAAAAAAAAATACCCTAGTAAAATTAACATATTGTCACAGAGTTGTAATTTAAAAATGTGACTTAAAAGTTTTGCTAATTTAATTTTGTAATTTTTTAATCCTTAAAAATCCACCCCTTATAATTTTACAATGCAAAAAATAGTACAAAACTGGGTATTTTAAAAAATGCATAGAATCGCTTTTAGAATGCTCCAAAAACTTGTTTGTTAAGCATAACTTCCTTAGTTTTTGTGATAAAAAGTTTTTAAAAAAACCATTTTGTTGTTTTTTTAAAGAACTATAAGGTCCTATAAATTAAAACTGTTTAAAACCCTTACTTTTTTAAGGGCTGAAACAAGGTAGTGCTCGTCTATACACACGCGTTTTAACGTTTATATCTCACCTAATTTCCGTCATACATTAAAATAAAAAATGCACAATATTTGTAACTCAAAAAGCTACAATTTGATACTCTAGTAATTTTTACGTATCTCCCTTAGTTTTCGAGTTATTTTCAAGAAAAAGTCATTTTTTATTAAAATTCTGAAATTTGATTTTCACTTGCAGCTCCACTTTTTTCAAAATTAGGCAATTTAAATCGGTTAAAATTTTAAAATGTATTTATAATACCTAAATACAAAGAACTAATAGAGGGCTACAACTCATTTTAGTTAAGGGGGTAATTAGGGGGTTGTCTTCGAAATTTTTGCACTCAAAAAATTTTGGTCTAACCTTATTTTATTCATAACTCACTCAACTTTCATGACACATACCTTTTTTAAAACAAAAAGAAAGGTCTTTGCAAATGCTTCAAAAAAGTTATTATTAGTTTTCCTCGAAAAATACGTAGATTTTGCCTTATTTGCCTTTGAAACCCAGCAATTTTGTGTTTGATGAATAACAGTTAACCTTTAACAAACCACAACTTAATTTGTATTGGTTCCACAGCAATTACAAAAGAAAAGCATTTTATAAATTTTTTGTTATTTAATAAAATGCATACTTATTGAGTTATTTGCAAAAAACTAATTAAAGACGTTGATTTTATCGACAAAAAACTCCGACTTTTGATCGCGAATAACTCGAAAGGTATGCATTTTACGAAAAAAAATGCATATAACATTTTTTGCTTAGAAATAATTTTCTATCAATTCCTGTGGTCAAAATAAAAAAAAAATCACCTCCGAGATAGTTTGGCAACCACCCCCACGGTAAAGGCGCCCTTTGGCATTATATAGATTTTGATCCTTGGACTATTCCCTACTTAAAGTCAAAATTTCAAGTCATATTATGCATTTTAAAAAAATTGCTAGGCAAAATGGTTCGCTTCCTGGCCTATTAGCAAAATGGCATATCTGGGCGAACCTGCTGCCTGTAGTGGTCTATTCTTGCTTTCTTTACTTTTATATGTTAGGGTCTCGTATTAATAAAATACCTCTTTTATTAAAGACACCAACGGTACATTGGTACTTAATACTCAAGTGAAATGTCAAAACATATAAAAAGTGGAATGTCAAAAGATATAAAAAATTAGCGGTCCAATGATTACGTTCCAGTTTTGCAGATAACAGATTTCCTAAGGGTCAATATTGAGTTGGTTCCAACACTAAAAGCATTTTTGGTGGATTTTTTTTCAGTAATATTTTCAAAAGCATACAAAGCCATGTTCCAACCTATATTCTCAGTAATCATATTTTATACAAAAATACTTTATTCCGCTTTTATCACCAAATTATCTTGTATGTATTAAATCATGCGCTATAAAAACATAATTTTTAAATATAAGTGATTCTCAGGGACTAATTTTATGGCTTTTGTGTCTTTATATATAATTTCTTAAATATATAAATATTTTTTGTATCCACTCTCTTACTATTAAAATATCAGTAAATCAATTTTTAAACTTTTTAAATTTGGACATCATCAAAAGGAAACACTATCTTCCCTAGCTAAAGCTTCAAAACCCCAGTCCCGAAAATCGACAGGCTAGCATCGAAGCGAGAAATCAGTATAATCAGACCATTTCCGAGGCAAAAGACCATTTTAACAATCGGATAAAAGATAAAGTTCTCTCTTGCTTGAATGGCAGTAAAGCTTTCTGGTCCTTTGCCAAAAATATTAGTCAGAACTTTTGCACAAATTCTTTTCTACCCCTAATCTCTAAAGATGGAATTGTCTCTACCTCCAAAGGAAAAGCCGAATTATTTGCCAAACAACTGACTACGCTTGATCCTTCTATTAATCTTCCTCTTCCAATAGTTGTCCCTGTTTCTCATAAAATGTCCGATATAATTTTTAAAGTCAAATAGATTAAGCGTATTCTTTCTTCTCTTAATACTAAAAAATCGTCTGGCTGGATGGCATACCAGCAATCGTTTTAAAAAAATGTGCTCCCGAGCTTGCACCCATCCTAACTCGCCTCTTTCGAATCTCTTAGGACACAGGCATTTTCCCGGAGAGTTGGAAACCTGCACGTGTGCAACCTGTCCCCAAAAAAGGATGCCAAACTCTTCCTTCTAGGTAGCTAGGTCCCTTTTAACTATAGACCTATATCTCTTCTTTCTGTTGTTTGCAAAGTAATAAAAAAATTCATTAATTCCCAAATCTTAAAGTACCTGGAAAAACATAAGATCTTACATGATAGACAATATGGATTCCGTCACAGTAGATCCACAGCTGATCTTCTTTCCTTTGTCTAGCACAACTGGAACAAGTCCCTTGAGTTTCTTGGTGAATCCCAGATCGTTCCTTTTGACATATCCAAAGCGTTCGATCAGGTCTGGCATGATGGGCTTCTTCACAAACTTCCTTTTTACGGTCTTTCACCTAAGCTTCGCTCTTGGCTTTCCAGTTTCCTAATCGACGTATATCAGTTAGTGTAGATGGTCATTCCTCCAGCTTCTACCAAATTAATGCTGGGGTGCCCCAGGGCTCAGTGCTGGCACCCGCTGTTTCTTCTACACATTAACACAGAAAGGCTTCCTCTTCTTGTCCACCGTCAAGCTGTAGGGGATCTGTCGCTCTTTTATAGATATTGGGCAGTATAATTCCTTCTCTGGTAGCTCCCAACAGAGCAACACGTAGAGCAACTTTTATGCATCCTTTTACAGTTCAGTTAGGGAGGCCCCGAACTTCCCGCTTTATTTGTTCCTTCATCCCTAGAGTGTCAAGACTATGGAACCTGCTGCCCGCAGAAGTTTTTCCTTCTCCTCCCAATCTCCAAATATTTAAGTCCCGTGTGAACAAACTCCCTCTCAACCCACTTAAGACACCCACGGTACGTTAGTACTTAGGTATCAACCTTCGTAGACTGGCCCAAGATAAAAAAAAGGTTAAACACTTTAAGTTATCGAGTTTTTTACTTATCTAGAGTTAAAGTTAGGGAGGTTTAAAAAATTCAAATGTTGACTTAACGAAGTTTAGTTAGAGGACATCTTAGCGTATTCAATTTTTGTTTTATTCCACGTTTTCTTTATTTTCTTGCAATTTTATACGTGTATTAACGAGCTATTTTAGTGAAAAACAATAAAGTTTCAAAGAAAACTTGGTTTGTTTACCTACTTACGATAAGTCACTGATAAATACTTTAAGTTATGAAGATCACCAAGAGTTTTACTTCAAGTTATTAAGGGCCAATGGTAAAATTCTTTGTTTAAGTTATAGAGGTTTTGAACTTTAAGTAACGGAGGATTTCTGCTTTGAAGGGAAAGGAACACAAAACATTACTAAGTTGCGAGGTTTTTATGTTATTGAGGTTTGAATTATTGAGGTTCTACTGTATTATTATTTTTTAAAAATACAAATTTGTAATCGATGATTACATTGCTCTTTAAGTTTACAACTAATTGATTTACCACTCTGAATCAACTTACCACTATTATCTTTACTGAAACACAAATTCAAAAGCCTGTTATCTTTAAGCGTCTATGTACTTCGTTGCATATAAACGCAACAATAGATAATTAGTTGCGAGATATATAAACAAGCACTTCACATGTTTCGGATTTGACGAATATTCGTGTAGTAGGTGTGTAGGTGTAGGCAAGCATATCTGTGTAGAGAGTCCTTAAGCATTATATTAAGGCCTGTATTCAAATATATCAATAATGTAAATATTTTCGGTTAAAAAAAATTGTAAAAGTGTAATTAATTAAGTACCTGAATTCGTACGTTATTTTAATTAGGACATATAGGCCTATCTATTTAAATTCACTCTTCTGTATTTTAAAATATTTTGTAACTTTCTGTTACTTTTTGTTTTAATTTCGTGTCTACTCTAATGTGTTGAATTCAAACATGGGCCTGGTTTATATACCTATTACACATACGTTGTTAAAGGAGGGAAGAAGAATATAAAGTACTAGCTTTTCATCCGCGGCTTCGCCCGCGTGTACCATACGCTTTTGAGCCCACCGCTATGTTCGCACAGTAGGATCTTTTGTAACATGCGCTGGAGTTGCCGGTTATCGGCAACTCCAGTTGCTAGCGTATGGAACGGGATCGAAGCTAAGACGAGCACAAGGTGTTAGCATACCTTCTTTTTCTTCTTCTTCCTGGGAGCCGTCTTTCACTGCCGGAGGCAGTGCAGCCTCTTGGGCTTTTTGTGCCTTATCTCCCATTGTCTTTTATACCAATCCTCCCATCAGTCTTGTTCCTTCTACAATCTGTATAATCCCGAGACTGGTTGATATATTCCTATGGGCTTATTTTTGGTTGCCCAAGTAATGCCTGTCTTTTGTGATTTAACGCTTTACATTCACACAGTTTGTGGTAGGCTTTTTCTTCCCCCTCGTCGCACAATCTGCAACTTGGGTCCCCATTGTATGAGCCTATCTTGTGTAGGTGTCCTCTTAGGTTATCGTGCCCTGTTAGCAACCCTACTGTTATGCAAAGTCTTTTCCTACTTTGTCTTAGTAGTTCTTCCTTCGTTCTTTTGGATGGGCCCCTTATGAAGCTTTTTCCATGTCTTACTCTACTGAAGTTTACCCAGTAATTTAGATTAACCATCTCAGACATTAGGGTTAATCTAGTTACAAAACGAAATCAAAATATTAGTATTCAAACATTATAAGTAATAGTGATGATCAAATACTGGTAAGAACGCATACATGCTATGTTAAGAATAATGGGTTATGATGCTACCGGTAAAAATATTCGATAAAAAAGTATCAAATGTAATATTAGCCCAATCCAATTGTCATTCAAAATAGGGCCCAAGTAAGCATGAAATAGGCTATTTAGTTTTATTGGTTTAATTGGTCTATTATTGTGCTAATAACAGTAATCTGTGGTTTCCCACCAAAATTTTTGATGGGAGAACTTTTGACAGCCCAAAAACCACGATTTTTTTGGACTTTTTCAGTTTTTTCGATGTATCTCGGAAACTAATAGTCCTATCGATTTTTTTATTCTGTACTTTTTAAAATAGCATTAAATTTCCTACAATCTTCTATAACTAAAGTCCCGTCTAACTCTAACAGCAAGCGAGCTACAGCCCGTGAAAAATTGTCTATTTTTGCCAACATTGCAAAAAATCACCAAATCCTCCTATTAACTTCTTCATATTTCTTTATAACTCGTCTAAAGTATTATAAGAATCATTAAATTGATTATGGTTGACTTAAAAAAGCCCTAGCTTTGGTTTTTAAAGCAGAGGAGTGAAGGAGGGAGGGGTGACGTACAGTGTTACGATCTTATGGTATGACGGGACAAAAATCATAACTCTAATTACACCAAATGCAATTTAAAAACAAAAATAAATTGTTATCCACAGCCTGTTGCTTATACTTTCTAAGGGGTTTTTAAAGTTGTGGTGCCACGATTGGGGTATACAGTGTGTCCCTAAAATAACTTATAAATTCATTCAAAATTTGGGTGTTTTTTTGAAAAAATGCTTGCATCCGTCGATTTTTTATTTTGGTTGGGGTTTTTAATTTCATGTATATAGTGGCCAAAATACAACAGAGCTTACTTAATTTTTTAAAATTGAAAAATAAAACATATTAATACGAGTAAATAAATTTTAATACAAAACTACCTAATATACAAATCAATTTTTAAAATTAGCAATAGCTTGCAGAAAAAAATCAAAAATCAAAAATAAATCATGAATAAAATTTTAGGCTAATTATTCTAAATCAGAACAACTTGATTCTTCAATTAAATTTAAGTTACTAAAAATCTAAAGAAATAGGCAAATCCACAGGATTTTTAATAAACACGTACTTTTCTAAGTAAGAATTGAATTTGGTAGAGTTTTCCTTAGATTTTAATTTTCTGAGGCTAGCTAAATGGGGATCGGATGTTAACAAAAGCGTTCTAATTATATCAGTATTCGCAGATATTCTAGAACACTTACGGGCATTATTTAATCGAATTTTTCGACATTCTTTATGTCTTGCTTCCAAAGCATCCTCCGAAAGCTGACCAACTAGTAAGTCAAAAAAATCAATTATATATCACCCCCGTGAACTGTACTGGGCATATAGTACCAATTATACAATGATAAATATAATGTTCTTGTCTGATCTAATGAAAATTTAAATTCATTTGTATTAACTTTATAGTCAGGTGCTATTATTTTTAAAATTAAACAAACATTTTCAATTAATTCACAATTTACTCCTGTGATTTCTGCACTTATTTGTGGGTTATGAAAAAAAAAACGCCTAGCAATATTTCCATCATTTGTGGGGCCATACCAAGGCTTAGGTTTATCTATTATTAGACCCAGTTTAGATTAAAATTCACTTTGGATTCTTTTTTTGTTGTTTTTAAAGATTTTTTAATTTTTTTCTTCGCCTTTGACTTTTAACTTCTAATCGATATGATATGTGCAGCAGGCACTCAAAAAAACGTATTTAACAATGTAAACTTGAGAAACCAATATATTTGAAACACTACATTTAGAACAATTTCATCAAACATGGTAAATAGCATTTCGTATGAGATTTTTACAAAATTACCTTTACAGATAAGTGTTAATGCGTTTATTGATGAAAAAATTTATTTCTTAAATAGAAACTTTATTGGCTTTTTTAGTCAACCATTTTTAACCTTAATCAATTTCATGATTCTTAAGCCGATCCCCCGACACTACGTGTTTTAAAAGTTCGGCGTATGTGCAGTCTCGAACTATTCACTCACCTTACCCTTCCACACGCTACTTTATTTTAAAAAAAACGTCCAGTGACAAAAATTTCCCATGGAACCAAAATCTTTTTTTCAGTGGGTGGCGTTGGTTCAAAAATGGACAGTGATGAAGAGCAGATGGTTGTCGCTGCTATTGTGTGATTTTCAGCAGTGTTTATTATTACAAAATAGGAAAAAAAAAAGGGAAAGAAGAAAAATTTTGGCAGGGTTTTTAAACGTCAATTTTACCAGCATCCGACTTTAAACTTGTTTTGACTTTATTAAATAACTGGCGAAACATTGTCATTAAAAAAAAATTTCTTTTTTTTTAAAATTTTACATGAACCAAAACCAAAACGGCCCCCCAAACCTTTTTTTTAATATTATTCCAGGCATCAGCCACTTTATTTCTATTCTTATGTTCTGGAATCTGTGGGTTCCAAATTGCAGGTTCATTAATATATAATTGTATAAACTCTAACGTTAACTCGTTGCTCCATTCCATTTCAGCAAATAAAAAACAAATCAACCCGCCACCAATGCAATACACAAGGGTGCGCAAAGCAAAAACATATAAACAAAACCGTGGGGTCTGGGAGCGATGCCGAAAAAAACTACGCGGCACTTCGCCGTACTCGAGCTTCTTTTATTCGTGCCAGTTTACCGACAGCCTCTGGAAAAAAAGACGAAGTACGAATCTTCGTCGAAGGTAGGGTCCCCCACGCTACGCGAATAAAACAAATTACCGAATGTTCGCCCCGGGAAAACACGTAGTGTCTGGGGCCGGATTATTTTAAAAAAAAATATAAAGGAGTTTAAATTTTGGGATTTTTTGCAATGTTGGCAAAAATAGACAATCTTTGACGGGCTGTAAGCTCCCTTTTAGAGATAGATGAGACTTTAATTGGTAAAAATTGGGAAAAAAAAATGTTCCTTTTTAAAAAATGTGTGGAAATAAAAAAACATTTGGACTTTGGGTTCGAGATATATCTAAAAAACTGAAAAAAAATTCAAAAAAATTTTTGTTTTTTGGTTCAAAGTTCTCCCCCTCCCTTTTGGGGGGGAAAACCCCGAATT